>OX393559.1:5911327-6086327 GCA_947650365.1 Chamaelirium japonicum | reverse complement strand
ACTAAATTATTTTCTACAAAAGTAAATTAGAAGTATAGATTATAGAAAAGACTAAAAGTCGTCATTGAAATATTCCACTGCCTACGGTGTCTAGAAAGGCTTGTCAAACCGGCATTAAATTGTCCAAGGTAGCTTGGTATTTGAGCGAGCCTAGTGCTCCACCTCCTACCTGGAGCCCATCTGGCCGTTAGGATTTGGAAGTTTCATTTGGACTTCTAAAAGTCGAATCTATCTAGGTGTACTTTAAAATTGACAAAAATTATTTTTCAATCCACAGATTTAAACTCCTTACTTTGGTCCGAAATGGCCTCACCAAACCGTGAAATCCTTAGTGCCAAACCCGAAAAGTTTGATGGGTCTAACTTCAAGAGGTGGCAAAACCAGATGCGATTCTGGCTAACCACACTTGGGTTATTGTCAGCCATAGGTGAAACCGCACCAGGAGTATCCAATGGGTCTAGCCAAACTCGTCGTACCCGAGCCTCCACTTCACAACCTGAACCTGAATCCACTTCTGGCTTTCCCACTAGGACCCCAGAAGAAATCAACTACCATGGTCTTCATAGGATCCTAGGGGCCTTATCTGATAGATTATACGATATCTATTATACCATTCAAAACCCTAAGGACCTATGGGATACCCTAGAGCGTAAGTATGGCCTAGATGATGCTGGAGTAAAACGCTTCAAAGTGTCTGACTTCAACAGCTTTAAAATGGTTGACTCCAAACCCATGAATGATCAGATTCATGAGTTTGAAAACCTAGTCCAACATCTGAAGACTAATGGTTCCACCCTTGATGAAACCTTCCAAATAGCCTGTCTTATAGATAAACTCCCTGCTTCTTGGTCCGAGTTTTCTAAACACCTAAGTCATACCCAATGTGACCTAACCCTAACTCAAGTTCTAAACTCTATTAGAATTGAGGAGCAACATAGGCTCAGGGAAAAGGGATCCTCTGAATCCAAACCCAAGGTCAACAACGTAGAGGGTCAACCGTCTAAGCCATTCCAAAAACCTAGACATAAGTTCCAGAAGAAACCCTTCCACCCTAAGCCTAAGCCATACACCAAGAAGCCATACCATAGCAACCATAACCCAAACCATCCCAAGGACCAAAAGAAGGAAGGAGTGCGTTGCTGCTACGTCTGCGGTCGGACCAATCACATGGCCAACCAATGCTTCTACAAGAAGACAGCACCACCTCCAAATCCAAGAAGAAATGGTCCAACGCCACCCGGCTCCCAAGTCAACATGGTGACCTCTGGAGCTGGCTCTTCTGGGACCGCTTTCAGGTCTGTTCTCTTCACCCCTGAAGTTAACATGACCTTTCAAGCATTTGATTGGTGGATTGACACAGGAGCTAACATTCATGTTTGCTCTGATTAATCTTTGTTTTCCACCTATCAGGTCTCAGGTGGAGGAGCTGTAAGCATGGGGAACAATGCTGAGGCTCGTGTGCTAGGGATAGGACGGATCGACCTGAAGCTGACGTCGGAGAAGACCCTAACCCTACGCGGAGTCCACCACGTTCCGGAGATTAGGAGAAACTTAATTAGTGGGTCCTTATTAGTCCAACAGGGCTATAAGCTTGTATTTGAGTCCAATAAAGTTGTAATAACTAAATGAATGAATTTTATTGGAAATGATTTCTTTGTGATGGCTTATTTAAATTAAATGTCTTTAATCCTTCGTCTACAATTCTGAATGTTGAGTCTTCGGTCACTTGGCACCAAAGACTAGGTCATGTAAATTATAATTCTATTAAGAAACTCATGACCCTAAACATCATTCCCAAATCCGATACTAGGAATCTCGACAAGTGCGAGATATGCGTAGAAGCGAAACAACCTAAGAAATATTTTAAAACCATCGATCGAGACTCCCATATACTTGAATTAATTCACAGCGATGTCTGTGATTCTGGGAGAACCTCGAGAGGTGGCAATAGATATTTTGTAACGTTCATAGATGACGCTTCAAAATATTGCCACCTATACCTTATTAAAACTAAGGATGAAGTACTCCGTAAATTTAAAATTTATAGAGCTCTGGTTGAAAACCAATTAGACGAAACCATTAAGATCCTTAGGTCAGACCGAGGAGGGGAGTACACCTCAAATGAGTTAAGTGAATACTGTGATGACTATGGAATACTCCATGAAGTCACAGCTCCTTACACTCCCCAATCCAACGGTGTAGCGGAGAGGAAAAACAGGACCCTAATGAACATGGTCAATTCCATGTTACTAAGCTCTGGAGCGCCAGAGAACTTGTGGGGGGGAAGCCCTAATGACGGCCTGTTTTATCCTTAACCGTATTCCTTTCAAACACAATGACTTGACCCCATACGAAGTATGGAAACATAGAAAACCTAACTTAGAATATTTAAAAGTGTGGGGGTGCCTAGCTAAGGTAAAAATCCCTGATAACAAAAGGAAAAAAATAGGACCTAAGACTGTAGATGCCATCTTTATTGGCTACGCTTCAGACAGTAACGCTAATCATTTTTTAGTGTTTAACTCTGAAATAAGCGAAATAGTCAATAACACCATAATCGAAGCAAGAGATGCCTCATACTTTGAAAACATCTTTCCTTATAAGACTAGGATCAACACTAGGATTAATACCAATAACCAGGCCTCCAGTTCTAATCAGGTGACTCAGATCGAACCTGAAGTCCAATTAGAACCTGAAGACCAGACTGAACCGGTAACCCAAACCGAACCTAGGAGGAGTAAACGTGCCCGTGTAGAGAAAGTCTTTGATGACTTCTATGCACTTATGGTGGAGAACTCTCCCTCCACCTATACAGATGCAATGAAGTCCATAGACTCACCTTTTTGGAAAGAAGCCATAGATAATGAGATCCAATCCATACTTCAAAACCATACCTGGGAACTCACCAATTTACCTTCTGGTTGTAAAACCATAGGATGTAAATGGGTGTTTAAGAAAAAGCTTAGACCCGACGGTACCATAGATAAATTTAAGGCACGCCTTGTCGCCAAGGGCTTTACCCAAAAACCCGGGGTAGACTACTTTGATGTCTACTCACCTGTCGCTAGGATAACCACGATTAGGATCCTCATCGCCTTAGCTTCAATTTATAAGCTAGTCATACATCAAATGGATGTCAAGACTGCTTTCTTGAATGGCGACCTTAATGAGGAAATTTATATGGACCAACCCGAGGGATTTACTGCACCTGGACAAGAGGGAAAGGTGTGTAAATTAATTCGATCCCTCTATGGACTTAAACAAGCCCCAAAACAATGGCACATGAAATTCGATGAAGTTATCTTATCCTATGGATTTGATATCAACACAACGGATGAATGTGTATACCATAAAATAGATGGTAATAATATTATCATCTTATGTTTGTATGTTGACGATATTCTGATATTCGGTTCAAACATACAAATCATAAATGATATCAAATATTTTTTGTCCCAAAACTTTGACATGAAAGATTTAGGACAAGCCGACGTTATTTTGAACACTAAGATCATTAGGAAGGACAATGGTTTAGTGTTATCCCAATCCCACTATGTCGAGAAAATCCTTAGGAAATTTTACGACCCCGATTGCCAATCGGTATCCACACCATATGATCCAAATACCCATCTGACAAAGAATACTGGACTTCCTAAACTACAGAGCGAGTATGCTCAAATCATAGGATCGCTAGGTTTTTTAGCAAACTATACTCGACCCGATATCGCTTACGCGGTAAATAGACTTAGTCGTTATACGTCTAACCCGAATTTGTCCCATTGGAATGCGTTAGAAAGAATTTTTAGATATCTTAAGGGAACCATATCATACGGTCTCCACTATAGTGGATATCCAGCTGTATTAGAGGGATACTCTGATGCTAACTGGATTAGTGATTCAATAGATATTAAGTCCACAACCGGATATGTATTCCTACTAGGAGGTGGAGCCATATCTTAGAAATCCACCAAACAGACTGTTATAGCTAGGAGTATCATGGAATCAGAAATGATAGCGCTAGATACCACTAGCACAAAAGCAGAATGGCTTCGAGATCTTCTATATGAGATCCCATTGATAGAAAAGCCTTTACCGGCTATATCTATCCATTGTGATTGTCGATCAGCTATTGATAAATGTAATCAAGAAAACGTTGACGTGAAAATAAATCGACATCTGAAAGTGAGACATAGATCTCTCAGATATAAGATGAAAAATCAAATAATTGCCCTAGACTTTGTTAGATCCGAAAAGAATTTGGCGGATCATCTAACTAAGGGCCTATCTAGGACAGTGGTCTTAGAATCGTCGAGGGGGATGGGATTAAGCCCATAAGAAAAATCACCGCAGTGGGAACCCAACCTCACGGAGGTTCAATGGGTAGAAACAAACTGTAGTAGTGATTGAAAATAAGGAGCACTGAATAATGCTCCCGTCCCTATGACGTCAGTGCTTATTAAAAGCAAGGGGTAGGATGAGTGTAAAACTCTTAATAAGTCCAAGACCCATGAGGCGGGGTGTCGCCTTGCTCACACCCCTATTAGGACTTACCTATATGTATGTCGTTGTGAGGCCGCAACTCTGGGACCAGGGCTGCTCCCTAGAAACATACAAGAAAAGATATCTGCGCAAGGCCATTAATAGCGCAACCCGCTTAGAACCATCGAAAACTGTACTACGTGTACTACTTGTAGAAACCCGATAAATGAGGCTGGTTCAAGGCGTAGTCCACCAAGTCCTCACGGATGTATACAACTGTACTAAGTGGAGGTTCAAACCGGAAGGTACCTACACCTACTGCGTAGTATAAGGAATCCAGCAAAGTCCTTTTACTTTACATTTTGAATTTTTTAATTATTTAATATTTAGCGGTTTTAAACACATGTGGGGGATTGTTGGATGTGTGTGTTGTAAAACCACACAACACAATGGGTTTTTAGTCCCATATCGGTAAGGGAAGAAATCCCCTACCAACATATAAGGATTTGCCCACTTCCCCCCAATAGTCATCACACTAGAGGAA
This sequence comes from Chamaelirium japonicum, assembly GCA_947650365.1. Classification (NCBI taxonomy): domain Eukaryota; kingdom Viridiplantae; phylum Streptophyta; class Magnoliopsida; order Liliales; family Melanthiaceae; genus Chamaelirium; species Chamaelirium japonicum. The sequence continues at coordinate 6,081,304 of OX393559.1, read as the reverse complement.
GGGCTCCACTAGCTCACACACGCGCGCGCGTGCGTGCCGTGCCGAGCCGGGTCGGGCTTGGGCTTGGGCATGGGCGGCGCGTGTGTGCGCGCCCACGGACCCGGACACGATAGCACCTCCGAAATGGGCTGGTCCGCACCTGCCCTATTTTTGTTTTTTGCTTTTAAGTCCTCCACCATTTATGATATTCCTTTTTGGCTTTGCATGCGACCCGTTGCTGCATGCGAGCCGTTACGAGACTGCTCTCTGCGAGCTGTAACGTGCAAGGTTAATGGGCTTAATCGCAGCCCATTAACCGCTCCCCGCTTTCAGCCTCCCATTAACAGCCCGAGGCCTATATAAGGCCCGGTGCAGCCATGGGATGCAGACACTCCGAAAATCGGAATTCCTCCCTGCTTACTGCCTCTCTCTCTCCCATTCTCTCGTGCCGTGTTGCTGTGGTGCTGCCCCTTTGCTCCGAAGAGACTCCCTCTCTCGGACCAAAGCCTTGCTGCGGTGCTGCCTCCCGGCCTCGAGAAGATCGTCATCGAGTCGCTGGGTTCCTGAAAGTCTACGAGGTTCGCAAAACCTTCTTGGAGTCGTGCCGACGAGAAGGAGGTCGCCTGACCGGGGTCGCCGTATCTCCGAGAACAATTGCCACGAGACCCACACGAGGGGGGCAATAAGATTCTTGGGACAGTGCCTAGCACGCTTCAACCACAGGCCAGAGTTTCTAACTCTTCTTTTGTCCTAACATTAGATCTAAAATAATCGACTTGCATCTAATAGAGAAATCTAAATAATTAGATATATTTTAGATAGATTGTATCTCCCTTTTAGAAAAGTTCGGCAAGGTGAATGACGGTTCCATAGAACCCGCTCTGCCTTGGCAAACAATTTCTAAAAAAAATTTGTGCCTTGTACTTGTTTGCGAAAATAACATTTGCTAATCAATTTTAATATTAATAATTTGATTAAATCCTAAATTTGCTAGTTTAGAACGATTAGATTTCCAACATGATGTTCCTCAGGAGATCCGAATAGCAAACCGAACTCCCCCGTCCTTCAACAGAGGATCTTATCTTATTTGTGGAAAGAGAAATGCCATTCAGTCCGAAGGTTTTTCCGATTCCGCTCAGCCTGATTGACGTGGCAGCGTATGACTGGTGGTGTTAAAGATTTAATGGAGTTCAAATCTTCTTCAGTTGGTTGGCCTCGGTCGATCGGCTCGCATGCATCACAGTCACACGATGGCAGGGGACTCGAAAGTTAATCGTACTCTAAGCATAAGCCACATAAATGCAATGTGTCTACACCTGCATGCGGCTATGATGTGTGCTGGGCCCACTGACTAGAGGAGATCATAACTCATTTAAATGTTATTCAACCACCACTCTTACAATGACATGTCAATCGAGATGAGTGGAATTGGGAAAACCATCGGGCTGAATAGCGTTGTGGAAAACGTTTAGTCTAAGATGTGCTCCATCAACAAGAAATGCTAGGTAGCTAACTAGTTTGTCAACTTTTGGGTTGCCAACTTTACGAGGCATCCGCTTAGGTTCATCCCATGGCCCCCAAAAAAATATTCGCAGCAATGAGGGCCTGTCAACACTCCACATCACAAGGAGCTGGGCAACAAAAGTTGAAATGAGTTGGCAACATAACGGAGTTCGGATATCTCCAGTTGGTGGGCCCACCGTGCAGCACAGCCGCATGTAGTTGGCTGATGTACTATTCACTTTTGGGTCGTCCGTCATCGTGCGGCTGTGATGCACACGAGCCCACCGACTGGGGCCGACCGACTCGAGGAGATCTGAACTCAACATAACGGCTGTGACTTGGTTCCACGTCAGGTCCGTCAGGATGCCCCATCCGGATTGAAACCTGGATGGCTGAATAGGATTAAAGAATGAGCATCTCTCTCTCTCTCTCTCTCTCTCTCTCTCTCTCTCATTCTCTCTCCAACCGAAGTAGATTTCGAGAAACAGAGGCAGGTGAACCAGGTACGGTTTTTTCCTTTTCTAGTTGTCTTCTGGTTGTTCAATGAATCGTGGGCTCTTCTGTAATCTCTCTCTCTCTCTCTCACCCCCCCCCCCCCCCCCCCCCCTTTTCTGGCCGGTGATCGCTTGTATTTGGACTCCCTCTCCTTGGTTTTGTTTTCCTCCCATCAACTTTTGATGGGTACTTATCTTTCTTGCTAATCCCTCCAAGTGTTGTTAGAATTGAAGCCCTAATTGCGAATACTAGACCTAACTCTTAACCCTAGACGTTGACAGAGTAACCTAGATGCAAAACTAGATAAAATTAATTGAAACCCAGTTGATGTTGATCAGTTTATGCTATTAAATGTGTTGTCTAATCTTATATTATTTTGCAGAAAACAAAACTAGGGATTGCCATTGAAGCTAAGCTGTCTTTTTCTTTTTCTATATTTAGAAAATTGGTTGAGTGATTTTGAAGCTATCTTGTTATCCCCGTTGGCTGTTTTTGTTGACATTTTCAAAACCCCACTTCTCATTTTTACCTGGAAAGACAGGAATTCTGTTTCCACTCACCAATTCCATTTCCCCAATTAAGCTCATCCCTTTGGATAATCAAAGAGGTATACCCAAAATTTAAGCTTATGAGATCATACCATCTTTCATAATTGGGTGAAATCGATGAGCATGTTATGTAAGGATTCATTTCTTATGATTCTATATAGGGTTGAATTCGAACAGAGTCGGCGGTTGATTATCTGCGAGGTGTGATGTTTCCCCAAAAAAAATCAAAGTCTCCGCAATGCAATTATTTTCACCATGCTGTACAGCTAAGATGACTATTATAAAATTTGTCAGGATTCTAACTGTTTGGTAGTACTAATACTTAGACTATGTTGTTTGTCCGAAAAAAATTAATAATATTAAATGATATTGTTTCCATCAACCTTGTTGTATCCTGCTTGCATATATACGCCATCGTCTTCCTCACAGTTCATTACATCTCTTCACCTCTCCCTGCCTTTCCATACAAATTTGTTTTGGATTCTTTGCCCTATTCAAAAGGTTCATGTAAGCTTTTGCTATCTTCTGAACTTCTAACGAGGTTTTGTGGCTAATGGGGTGTTTGGCATCCGTCCCCAGGATCGTTCTGCTATTCCTGTCCATTCATCTTTTTCCAAAAATGCGAACGGTGGAACGATCCTGGGGAACGATGCCAAACACCCCCTAAATGTTTGTTTCCAATTAGATTCTCGAGTGGTCAGTTTTTCAATCTTGTTATGGTTAACAAAATTTTCTCTTTTCTGAAATATTAATGCTTTATTGCTTTGTGGTATGAGAAGGAAGTTGTATTTCTTAGCACCAAAGAGCCCTTCTTAGGAATGTTTTAAGTGTGTGATCTACAAATTGGGAACTCTATTCTTTATTTTCAACCATTTGAAGAAATAAGGGAAAGTTCAAATAAATTAATTTTTTATTTAGAGATCTACTTCTCAAAATTTTGACAGGTTGAGCTTCCATCAAGATTCGGGGTTGAAATCTGCCCTTTATTGACCTTTTAGCTGTTTAACTATTGAATTATGAGCTTCCATTAAGGTTTGTTCTCCAGAGAGAATGAAGTCATCGTAATCTATGGAAACATCAAAGCCTCTAGACAGTTCTAAATTACTAAATTGTCTATATTAAAAGAATTTAAGGTGAATCAAACATCAATGGCTAAATACACGCAACTTTTACTATTTCGCCAATGCATTGACATATTTACAAGTGACGGTTGCACTATCCTTAAAAAGGTTTGTTATCTATAAACCAATACACCCCAAATCAAAAGCCCTACACTAAAAACATCACACTATGCACTATCAAGATCAACTACGTATCACTGCCCAGTAATGAAACTTTGTGAACTATTTTTGTGTGGTAGTTTGTTCTTTGAGAAATCTGACAATTTATTTTACAGTCATTCTTTGGCTTATCGAGGTGAATATGTTTATGCACTTTCCATCAAACGCACCCGGTGGTTGCCTGCAAGATATCTATTATATTTAAACATTACTTATATCTAATACCGCGTGGATGATGTCCTTGGTTCAAGTCTCGGCATGGAGGTGGGACTTGAATTCCAGTTGGCAGGTATAGGAGTAGGAGATATAGAATGGACCCAAAAAAACCTTATTACTTTGATGTCTGCTGTCCTAGCGAGGAATTTATAGTATCTCAACCTGTGAAAATTTGCTTGCATACACTTGGATATTAGAGGATAGACAATGGGACAATTGCTATGCTGTGTGCAAGTGGATCAATCAACTGTTGCTGTCAAGGAAAGATTTGGGAAGTTTGATGAAGTTCTTGAGCCAGGATGTCATTTCCTACCATGGTTCCTCGGCAGTCAACTAGCTGGCCATCTCTCGCTCCGGTTGCAGCAGCTGGATGTACGGTGTGAGACAAAAACTAAGGTGATTATCTTCTATTACTGCAACAATGATAAATATGCAATCGTCATACATGTAACTTTTAATTTTAAGTAGCCCATATTAGTAAATGATTTGATATGACAAAGTATTTTCTATGTGTCCACACTTCGCATTTATCACCAGATTATAGTATATCGCTAGTAAGAAAACTGGGCAATGCCCGGATGAGCTTGATGCACTCCATTTGGCACAGACGACATCACAATTGTCCGAATAAGTGTGAAATCTGAAGTAAGTGTGATTCACTTGTTAGAGAGAGAGATATTAACATCAAATGACCATTAAATGCCATTGAATGAGTATTTATCATCTTTATGGTAGGTTTTTAATAGGATTTAAAAGTGAGCCGGGTTAACACACGAAATAAGGATTTTGGCTCTTTAAAAGACGTCCATGTGTCACAACATGGGAGAGAGGCTTCCATTTTAGTATTATAGTGTTAGATATATTAGATTGTATATTGTACTAGTAATGCCCGTGTGCATGTCAGCACACCACCACCTTAGACGCCCACGACTGCCAAACCACCGAAACCAAACGCCACCTCTGGTGGCCACTACCGTCGTTTCCACCGCCTAGCCCCACCAGAGGTTGCCTCGGCGGCACTCCCTTCCGTTGATCTCTCTCTCTCTCTCTCTCTCTCTCTCTCTCTAGAGAGAGAGAGAGAGAGAGAGAGAGAGAGAGAGAGAGAGAGAGAGAGAGGGTCTGTGTTTTGTGCAATTTATTTGATATTGTAGATCTTTTAATTCTCATCACTCTCCAATAGCGACATATTATGGTTGTCACTTCTTATGCAGCTCATTTCTCCACTAGAATGAATTACCATTCTTGTTCTTTACTGGCAGGACAATGTTTTTGTCACCGTTGTTGCATCTATACAATACCGTGCTCTGGCTCACAAGGCGAATGATGCATTTTATAAGCTGAGCAACACACGAGCTCAAATCCAAGCTTATGTTTTTGATGGTACGAATTGCACTCTCAAACTGTACACATTTGACATGAGCAAGAGATTCGTAGGCACACATTAGGATAACTCAATCTGGATTATATGGATGATAATTCATTTAACCTTGCTTTTAGGTTTTCAAATTTCACCTGCCATTGAGATTGGCTCCCAGCCCACCCTTTGATTATTTACTTGTATGGCAAACTCTTTTAAGTTAAAAAGTATGGTTTTTTTTTTTTTGCAAATCGACCCCTACAAACAAGTATAATTGTGTATTAACCCTAAAGACCTTATATTTGCATATCGACCCTCCAAAACATATAAAGTTGTGCATATTCACCCCTATGTTACTATCCGTCAATAGAAAGTGACTTAACTATGATGAACTTCTAACGAGAGGTCCAAATGATCACTTTACCCATGGTCAAAACGTGACTTACCGATTGGATTGGCCAAGTTCAGTTCTTTTCAGTGTATGTACCCTAACCTAACTCCACTCTGGTCTCCCATTTATGCTCGTCCAGCCATCCACACTGGTCAGGTAGGTCCAGCAACCCTCCATGCATACAGGTAATAGTCAACTAAACATTCTGAGTATATTCATCCTATTGAGACGGTGGCTAACCTGAAGGGTGAATATGCACGACTTTATACGTTTTGGAGGGTTGATATGCAAATAAAAGCTTTTCAGGGGTTAATACGCAATTGCACTGGTTTGTAGGTGGAGATTTGCAAAAAACCCATAAAGCATATATATAGCTTGTACCATTTTTCTCCAATCTAAAGGATTCTCCTGATCAATTTAAAAAGAAGAAATAATTAACAAGGATATTAGATTAAAATTCTCAAATTTCTGAACTAACAATAGCTACAAAAATAAATCGTGTTATTCAGAGAACTGCTTGGTTATTATATAGTTCAATTGTTTGATATTTTACCTAGCTAGTGGTTGTTTAGTAGAATCTGAGAAAGTGGCTCATTTTCTCCTCCAGTAATCAGAGCAAGCGTCCCGAAACTCAACCTGGATGATACTTTTGAGCAGAAGAATGATATTGCAAAAGCTGTGGAAGAGGAACTCGAGAAGGCTATGTCTGCGTACGGGTACGAGATCGTGCAGACACTCATTGTGGATATTGAGCCAGATGAGCATGTGAAGAGGGCAATGAATGAAATCAATGCAGGTAAAATTGCCAATTCTCCTCAAAATTAGGTATTAATCACAAATAACAAGCACTACCCCTCCACTAGGATAATCATCCTTCAAAGGGAAATACTATTTACCCCAAATGCCTTAACAATTTCTTTAAACATAATGATGTGTCACGATCACAGCCATCCTTGCACCCTGCCCCGACCGGTGAATCACACTCAGGCCTGACTGGCAGGCAAAGGGACACTGATTGGATGCAACTCATTCTGTTTAAACCATTCGGGGTAAACTTTCGAGATGAATAGCATTGCTTTCCTTCAAATAAACTGAGCCACCAAATGCCAACTTACTGCTTTTAAATAGACATTTATATTTTTGAAAAGTGGTAATATCTAATGAAATTTTCACTGATGATGATATTTATACCCATCCTCTTTTTCTTTTTTTTCTGTTTTTTCTGCTCAGCTGCAAGGCTAAGGGTGGCTGCAAATGAGAAGGCAGAGGCCGAGAAAATCCTTCAAATCAAGCGTGCAGAGGGCGAGGCCGAAGCCAAGTATCTATCAGGTCTAGGCATCGCCCGCCAGCGCCAAGCGATAGTGGATGGGTTGAGGGACAGCGTGCTCGGCTTCTCAGTGAACGTCCCGGGGACCACAGCGAAGGATGTGATGGACATGGTACTAGTCACACAGTACTTCGACACCATGAAGGAGATCGGTGCGTCCTCCAAGTCTTCTGCTGTTTTCATCCCTCACGGACCGGGAGCTGTTCGTGATGTTGCTGCCCAGATCCGGGATGGGCTGCTTCAGGCATCCAGCAACCAGTAAATTTCCATTGGCTTTCGAGCGTGTAATGTGTCAATTATGTAGTCTCTTACAAGTATTGGTGCTATGTTTTAATTCAACTCTAGTTTTATGCCATGTTCGAGCCCATTCTGGATTGTAATTTCATCTTTAAATTTGATATATTATCTTGGGTGGGTGAGCCATCTTAGTTTGGTTTGAAGGTGTACATTGGTTCAAATTATTGAATTGATATATGCAAGTTAAACTTGAAGATCCCTATGCCTCTCTGATACTTATTTGGGCACCCCTCGTATGCTCGATCATGTGACTAGCTAGTATGGTAAACCTGAGAGCACGGCTTTTATAAATCGCTGAGGTTTTTCTGAGTTCTGTTTCTACCACTGCCCATGCTGAAAGAAAATCTCTCTGAATCCTGCGTTGACTTATTACCCTTCAGTCTGTTCTTATTAGGCACAACAAACCATTTCTCTTCTATTTATCACCGTTGGCATCCTCGACGGCTGGCCAGATATTCTGACTATTTGATCAGTTAAGCACCTTTGTTCGTCCAGGATTAGTCTCTCCTCCCACATTGGTGACTGTTTGCCCTTCCTATCATTCACAACCAGGTTGGCATCCCCCGGTTGCTGGCCAGATATTCTGGCTATTTGATCACTTAAGCACCTTAGTTCGTCCAGGATTAGTCTCTCCTCCTGCATTGGTGACCTGTTTGCGCTTCATCTCATACACAACCAGGTTGGCATCCCGTGGTTGCTGGCCAGATATTCTGGCTATTTGATCAGTTAAACACCTTTGTTCGTCCAGGATTAATCTTTCCTCCCGCATTGGTGACCTGTTTGCCCTTCCTCTCATACACAACCAGGTGTCTCTTAGACACAGCTAGGGTTTGGGAGAATGCTATGATTCTCATTAGGCCTTGGCCAACATATATATACAATGATGAATACCTGTGTATAACCTACAATATACACACAGACTAACAAATGTCCATCAGGTAAAAAAAAATAAAAATCACTGTTCAAAACCGGAACTAGAAAGAATATAAGAACAAAACATGACTCCACTGTGAAGGAAAATACAAGGAATCCTCACTCCCTCAAAGTACCAAGGAAATCTGACAGCCAAAACATTTTTATCTTTGGCAGTAATTAAGCAACATCCCACACAAAAACAGCTTAAGATTAACCGGTCCGACAGAAACTCAACATCAATATCTGATGTGCAACAGCTCAAGGTCTCAGAGAGAGAGCGTGATGGGCGTTCAAACCACCCAAGAATTATTTTTACATGCCGAATGTCAAAAAAACCAGAAAGCTAAGCAGGCTATTGGAGTACTCAAAGAAACAAATAGCCCATAAAGGCAAGTCGTGAAATAAAAAAGGATGATAGTCCTTGTTCTTCAGCTTATTACTCCATTCCACATCTGAAATGGAAGTAAATGCTTCGTGACCAAAAAATCCTCTTTTCAAGGTTTGAGCACCAGGGCAAGGCCAACCTTTGAACTCTTCTCGATGGCTTTGGTGTCGACTTCTGCAGAGAGGGTGACAAAGGACTTGGGCCTCCACTGATGCTGGATGAGGGCACTAGCCTTACCAAAGTTGTTGAAGCGTGCCTTTACCGTGGTCAGAGGGTCTAGTGTGTGCTGCGTTCCAAAAGTGAGCACGTTCTCGTTGCTCGAGAAGCTGTGGGTGAGCTCTGCCCCTACTGCTGTGGTGGACAACGGGCTAACAAGGTGGTAATAAGAAGCACTCAGGCTATCTCCCTTGTTGTTCCTGCAGGCACATTTTATAATCAAAGATCAACCACCAGAATAACCTGGATCTACGATTGAATATAAAAAATCGAATTGAGGCTGCATTTTATTCTACAACGGTTTATTTTCCAAAATATAAGTCACTCACAACGTCACAGAGGCAATAAGATCAGCATTGGTGATGTTCAGTCCAGCATTGTACTTAGTGAAGTTCCCAGTTGCAGTATCAAGTGACACATCAGCACCAAGAGCGACGGCATTGGTTCCAATCACACCAGAAAGGTTAACAATTGGGTTGGCAGTCAACCCAATACTTGCATTAACCCCCACATTGTCATGCAGGTATTGCGCTTCAACCTGCACACATCCGCACCAAAAAAAAAGTCAACCACCACCTCACAATTTTTTTAGATCACATGGGTAAACCAGGCTGGCAAAGCAAAGATGACTTCCGACCTTGCCAGACCTCTGATCTGGAACAACAAAGCTGATAATCGTCTTCAACCCAGGTGTAGCCAACTCATCAGTAGTAATAGTTGTTAAAAGCTGAAAAGAAAAATAATGTTGGTTAGTATCCTCTGTCTGCAGTTTACAAACTTCACAAAAGCACTGTTACCAGCCAGATTAGCTGGTAAAATCTCTTGGTGGTTGTACCAGAGACCTGGGATCGAATCTTGCCTTAACCTAATAATAAACTGGTATGGGTCTAGGTCAAACCATCCCTTGTACCACCAAGAGGGATCTCAAAATAACAAAACAAAAACACTGAACATATACGATGTTTAAACAAATATATCACAATAACTAACATCCAATACAGTTTCACAGATAAGCATGTTCTTTATTTTAAATAGATATTCGGAATAACAATAACAGCTTTACGGAAGGCCATATTAGTATGTTCCTTTAAATTATACAGATGTATGATTATAGTATGCATCCCAACAGAAGGGTACCAAATAGTGCCTTTGAGATCCAGACATGAAAGTAGTTGCAAATTGCAGCAAAGAAAAGACAGTAAGAAGTTGATCAATTAATACAATCGGTAAGGACAATAAACACTCTTGCAACAAGTCTTACACTAGAGTCGGAGGTTGCTTTCACATCCACTGTAACATTCTTGTTCTTTAACTGAGATTGAATTTCACCGAGAACCAATTCATTTTTCTTAGTAGCAGAAGCCGTAACTGCCTGCAATATGAAACAGATGAAACTCAAGCAGAATAATGAAAAGTGAACAGGCTAAAATCACAATAGAAAACAACCAAACTGAACCCTACCACCAAAATATTTGAGAAAGAATACGATATGTCAAATCATTTTTATCAATCCAAACAGATTTATGAGACAGTAAGTGCTCTCTCTCTTTCAATGATTAATCATATGTGACTTAATTCAGTTAACACCGCAAAAATAATTGTAGAAAAAGATAACTCTCACAAGTACCCAAGTGCCCTTTCAGGCTTAGAGCAGTAAGATCCAACGCCAAAAGTTCAACAATACCAAAAACTTATTGCTAGACAAGATAGCCCAAAATTTAAAATAAGTGGAAAAGAACCAATTAACCCTTGCAACTTCTCCCACACCCAAGTACTGAACATTGCGGATATAACAACTAGGAATTGCATTGGTGCAACAGCAGGACGAAATGTATAATTCCAGCATTTAGTACATTGTTATATAAAATGGTCCCAAATGAATCTACAATACAAATTAGCACAACATAAGGGCCATCGGGTTTCAAGTCTTCGGGATGTCAAGTGAGCGCCTCTCATTCTCTATAAGCCCAATAGTTGCCCGCGCGTTCTACCACTGAGCTAATAGCCCGTTGTTCGGACCTCCCAGTACAATGGGAGACCTGCTATGCCAAAAGCGAGAGAAACCCTATCCCTCTCTTTTCTTTTTGGGCCCCCAGGTCGCCACACAGGAAGAGGCATGGGGGTATCATCATTCCAATCTTTCAACAAAAGAAGGAAAACTACTTCAATAACTAACTCCACTTTATCAGCAAAGATCAAAGCCTTCAACACATAATGCAAACAATATAATACTGTCAACCAATTTCAAGCATGTCGCAATGAATTTAACAATTTAAAAACCTTGAGATACAGTTATCATTTGCAACCCGAACTGAAATGTAAACCAGTGGAAGTCATTCTCGCCTCGCAGCAGGTGAAAAAATCAACATAATATGTGAGATATATGCATAATTTCCTGAAACTATAGGCCCAACACCCTTAACATATATGTATTGGCCAGAAGAACACATTAATGCTATAAAGGAATTTCAAAATCCATATCCACTCTTCTTTCTTTCTCTTGCATTTTATTTCTTTCATTTTTTAAGTAAAATCCATGCGTCCATAAATAAAGCGAAAGAATAAAAAGTTAAACCTGATGGTATGGGGAATATGTATTATTTTTCTTGAACTTGTATACCTTTACTAAGTTGTAAACCTACCACAGTGAGATGGATCTCCTATACTATCTGGTATACCTTTTTTAGCGAGAACAAATATCCATCGGTTCAGATATCTTATTGGTGCCCATGGTTGTATTCAACAGATATTGGCAAAGATACTGTACATGAGAATATACCATTATTACATAAATTGATGCAACAAAACTTAGAAAAAAGTCCAGAAAATCTAGCATACAATATAGATATTTGGACCCAACAACCACACGTGCTGAATAGAAATCAAAACTATGAATCAATTAAATAATTTAATTCACTTTATGGTGTTATTTATGCAGAATTCAATCCAAAGAAACGAGAAAAAAAACATTGACAACATCAACAGACTAACAACAGTACTCACAGGAAATAGACGTGTTGTCATTCTATAGAGTTTTCATTTATCGAAATATAGTTAACATCCAGTACAAAGAATGTGGCATGCACTAAATAACAGGCAACACTATTAAAAACATTCCCACGAAGTAGTAGATATGTTGAAATAGCCAAATGCAGGTGAAAAGGAATGGTATTACCCTAGCAGGCTGAGCATTACAAGAAGATCCTAAATACACATAAATAAAAAGCTGATATTCAATTAAATATATGTGACAAGATCAATGCAAAATATTCAGAAATATGAATCTAAACTAGATGCACCTGAAAAGGCAAGATAGTCCTCAAAACATCACATGCATGCCCAAAGCACTTGAAATCTTCATTGAATTACATTGTCATCAATACGAAATATTTAATACAATATCAAGGTTTTAGGTGGGTTGATGATGCTAGTGACAAGAGGCTATTGCACTATCACAAGAGCATAGTGGATAACCCTTTCAACGTGATCTTCAAAATGCCTTGAGGCATGCACCAAACCTCAATACAAGACATGAACGCTGCAGTCTTCTTTCAACACACAATCTAGCAAAAGTACTTAATAAGATCACAAGGAAGCAGAAAGCATTTGAACACTTCAATCTACTACATCAAGATCAAGCAATTATATAAAAACCCATGGTTTTATATTAATTAGTCATGGTCAGTGGCGGAGCCAGGAATTCAAGGGGGTAAAATGCATAAAAACCCATGGTAATCTTTATTTGATAAAAACTGAATTGAAGGGGGTAAAATGCAGCTTTAAAACTATAGGGGGGTTAAAGTGTCTATTAGCCAAGCTTTAGGGGCAACTCTACTATATTTACTTTTTTTTTTTTTGACAAACCAGACCCATGAAGTGGGGGCGGGGCCCAGTGCTTGGTGTGAATGCTGATGCACTGAGCCTACCTCCACTTCATTGGTGTGTTTGTTGATTGAGAATGAACAAATAGCATTACTTTTTTAAAAAAAAAATCTCAGTGGGGGCAGCTGCCCCCACTGAGCCTATGTTGGCTCCGCCCCTGGTCATGGTAATGGATTAGGCTGCTTTATCAAGACTCCGGTGTCCACGAAACATTTGCCAAGTAGACATGTACCATAGTGTCAGCATACATCGCTCTTGAACACCGTGTCAGGCTCTTCCAATACTAGCATAATGATCTACTTTGATGAAACTTAATTAGCGAATGTAAAAAATAGACATCAATATAAAAACGGGGAAACTGCTATCCATAAAGTTCATGAAACCTCAAATAGAACGTAAATTGAATCATGTATTGTTCCAGATTTTGATATATCCATATTAAATTGAACATTTTAAAAAAGTGTCAGTGAAATCTATTATTTTGTTTTTGCAGTGTTGGACAAGTATCCTAGTGGCTAAATCCGACACCCTTGTCCATATTCTATTAATAGGATGTAGGTCATCACACTGTAACTAGAACAAATCAACTAACATCCTCAACATGGCTCGAAGTAAGTCTTGCTTCTAAAGAAAACTCAAGTTTACGCCTCGAACAAGTCTTGCATCTAAAGGGAAAATCAAGGAATGTGGTTCGCCCAAGAAACTCGAAGCTTGTACCATAGGGCACTAATCGTATACACATTGAGCCAAAAGCATGAGAATTTCATGATGTTTAACTCCATCGAACTAGTCCATTAAGGAGAATGCATGATTCTGATGATTCATCTCCATTATGTGTTCAACACTCATTTTTATCTTAAATCCCTAATTGGAAAGCATTTCTACAATGGAGGGTAGAAATGATGGAAAATACATGTGTTTTTTTCTTTCCTACCAACTTCCCCCTACTCTCCCCATTGCTCACGGTCAAAACACTAGCAGATTCTTCATAACACTCAGAAGGCCTATCAATTTAGGGATTTTTTCAAAATAATATTTTAAAAATAAATATTAAATTCAATAGCCTTTCACCGAACATGTCTAGCATCCCAGCATTCTGACTGCCACGTGGCATATCAGCGTTGTAAAGCGAGCCACACAAGTTTTTTTTTTTTTCTGATTCTCTGGAGAACTCAGTATTCAGGTTACCGGTTTTAAACTCGTTATTCTGGATACATGGTTTAACCGAAAAACCCTATGCGAATTAGGCTGTGTGGAAACTATGTTGGGTTCCGCTTTAAACCTTTTACTCAGAAAAAAAAAAGGTCTAAAACCGGTAGCCCGGATACCGAGTTCATTGGAGAATCATGAAAAGAAAACTGTGTGGCTCGCTTTACAACACTACCATGCCACGTGGTGGTCAGAACGCTAGGAAGCTAAATACTTTCGGTCAAACACTATTGAATTAAATACTTGCTTTTAAAATATTATATATATTGTGAAGTGTATAACATGAATAAAATGTAAAATTATAGGGTAAACTACACTTTATCCCCCTGAACTTTAGCTCAAAATCACTTAAACCCCCAATAGTTGATAAACTATATTTTGCCCCCTTCAATTCAATTTTTATGAAAAGAAATTAAATTTTTGATTAAGTGATTTTGGGCTAAACTTCAGGATGGTAAAGTGTAATTTATCCAAAACTAACAATAAATAAACAAAACATTCCTTCATTTTCTTCATGCATTTACCAATTTCACAATTCTCCAAACCAAATCTTTCTCAGATTACTATATCTGTCAGATCCTTAAACTCAAAAAAAACCACAAAGCAAAACAATCCATAAGTAACATAATTCTGGGAAAAATGAAATCCGACAAAGGCAAGCCACATGCAGCTATTGATGAACGGATTGAACATGAAACGGAACGAAATATCAAAAAGGTAACGGAAAATTGGAACCCTAACTCATACGAAACAGAATAAATGGGGGGGGGGGATTAGAAGAAGAGAAAGAACTCACAACGCCATTCGAGGTGTAGGTCGTGACTGTAAACTTCTGGTCCGTCAGGTAATCTTTGTAGAGAAGATCTAAGTTTTTTTGTTTTGGAGTTCAACAAAAGAATATCAGAAATCAAATAAATCGCAAAAACATCCCGTAAATGTTAATACAATTTTTAGAAAGAAAATCTAAAAAACCTCTGGTCTTCTTGCCGATGTCAGAGTAGAGACCTGGACCCATCTTCCCGCTCTCGATGAACAAGACGGGATTGCAGTTGGGGTTTATAGAGAGAGGAGAAGAGGGACAAATGGCGGAAAGCTGTGGATTTTTTTTTTCTTGTACGAGAGGAAAGGGGCGATTTATACAGATTGGGAGAATCCCTAATCCTTGATTTTTCGTTTTTTTCTTTCTGTTCTTTTTTCTTGGAGAGCAAACATTGGAATTGAAAGGTGGGAGTTCTGCTCGTGCTGACGTCCGATCTGTGGGACCAAACTCTTTGACGGCGGAGATCGTTTAAAGTGGGGTTAATATGTGAGAGGTCCCTGACAACAACAGATCGTTCCGGTGCGGTGAACAGAACATGATTAGGGTCTGTTTAGCCTAAGTTCTCTGACTTTATTCACAAATTCAAAATTAACCTTATATGTTTTCTTTTCTCATCTCTCTTGAGTGCGACCATCAGTCGTCGCCGCCCAGGTCCTTGAGCCAACAGACCTCGATCTGTAGCTGCTAGCAGTCACTGTTCCAGTGAAGATGAGCAACGAAGACGAGTGGGTACGGTTAGGGTTTGGATTAGGGTTTCACTAGGATTCGATTTAGATCTCAAGTATAGGATTCATCCCATCGTCCATAAATCTTGGATTTAGAAAAAATTTAAAATACTATAAACGATATTTTTATCTATGGTATTTTAAATTTTTTTAGCTTAATGGATCTTTTTGTTAAGAACGGTTCACTAGGTCCCCTTTAAAGAGAGTTTTTTTTTTTTTTTTCCATTTCCTTGGCAAACATTGAACTTTGGCACTTGTAAGTGTGGCTCGTGTTAACGTTCGATTTGTAGGACCACATTTTTGACGGTAGATATTGTTTAGAGAGGGCTTACTACAGCTTGGTTTCGAATCTTTCGATAGCTCTGTCTAGTCGTCCCAAACGTTAAAAGCGCCCTAAGCGAAACTGTGTTATACTCATTTGGATGGCCCTGATCTATTGAGATTGTGTTCGGCATGTCAAATGACGGACACCAAACGACCCGTGTAGTCGCCTTCACAGACAGCTGGAAGATTCCTTATTCTTTAAGGGATTTTTGCATATAACCTACTAAAAATATTAATATTACAAATGAATCCCTCGTTTTGTAAGTTTTACAAATCTCCTAAAATTATGATATTTAATAAAAGCCCGTAAGGTTACCTTTTAACCCTCTAGTTAAATGAATCACTTAAAAAATGGGACAAATTAGTAGTATGGGGGGGTTTTATCAAAACAATACTTGGCTCGAATAGTTGTTGGAGCAACTGGCTCCAGCAAGCTGATTTGGGCAACCAATGATTGGACCATGCTCCACTATTATGAAATAAACCTAATTAAAAAAAACCTTAAGTTTAAATTGGTAACTAGTAAGAAACGTGGTCAATGCACGGATGAACTTGTATGTTTATAAAGAAATTCCTAAATGGATTTTCCATAATAGTAGTGTATATTAATGACATCAACATAATCGAGACTCTGAGAGAGCTCGAAAAGGATGCTAACTATTTAAATGAAAGATCTAGGTAAAGCTAAGTTTTTTCTCGGCCTACAGATCGATAACATAGAGAATGAAATTTTGATTCATCAATCCAATTATATTGAGAAACTCTTGAATAAACTTAGTATGGATAAATCTCATCCATTAAATACACCTATGGTTGTTTGGTCTTTGGATTTTGAAAAATATCCATTTAGACCAAGAGAAGAAAATGAAGATATATTTGATCTTGTTGTACCATATTTAAATGTCATTGAGAATTTATTATACTTAGCACAATTCACTAGATCTGATATAACAATTTCTGTAAATGTACTTGTTAGATATAGTTCTGCACCTACTTGTAGATACTGAATAAAATTAAATACTTATTGAGATATCTTCATGGAACTACTGACTTGGGATTTTATTTTTGTGATCAAACTAACATGATTGAATATACAGATTCAGGTTATCATTCTGACTCACAAAAGGGCCAATCATAAATATATTATGTTTTATGAATGATAATGCAGCTATCTTGGTATTTTACGAAACAAACTATGGTAGCTACCTCCTCAAATCATTCAGAAATCTCTGGCATTGTACGAAGCTAGCAGAAAATCAAAGTGAAGCAAGTTTGATCCAGCGGTAATCTTGTATACCTCTTCACCAAGTTACTACCAAAGTCAACTTTTCAAAGTTGGTGCATGACAATGAACTTCGAAGCCTTTTTCAAGCAAATTATTAAATAATATAATTAATAGGGGATTTTTCTTTATTTAAATAATGTAATCAAGGGGAGGGTAGTTCTAGATTGATATTCTGGAATATGTCAAGTATCCTGAAGTATGCTAGCATCTGGAAGTATGCTAAGCGCTCTGTACTCTTTTTCTTTGTTGGACTGGTTTTTTCCACTAGATTTTCCTACCAAAAGATTTTAACGAGGCAGCCTGATGTGTGTTCACTATTGTTCCTGTAGAACATTCTAATTGGTGGACATTCAATGGGGAGTGTTATGAGATTGGCTAGGGGTGACAATGGGTTTGTGTCGGGTCGAGTTTGTGTCATGTCTAGTTTCGGGTCGTGTCCAAAACCCCTAAACCCAGACCCGACCGTACCCGACCCGTTTATAAACAGGTAGACCCGATAAGACCCGTTAGATCTGTTTACCACATGGGTTTATTCAGTTGACCTGATCCGACCCGATCTGACTCGACCCGACCTAACCCGATAGACCCGCTGATACTATATATTACAGTATCGAATTGCGGGTAGACCCGACCTGACCCAACACGACTCGTTGAATATTAAACGGGTCTTCCCGGGTCTACCGTGTTCAGACCCTAAACCCGGAACTGACCCGTTTATTAAACGGGTCTATCATGTCGACCTGTTTACGACCCGAACCCGTTTAGCCCTGACCCAGACCCGCTAACTTCATGTCAGGTCTGAAATTGCCAGTCCTAAGATAGGCTTTACGTGTGGCTGTCCACCATTTCTCATCTTACAATAATATATATATATATATATATATATATATATATATATATATATATATATATATATATATATATATATATATATATATATATATATATATATATATATATATATATATATATATATATATATATATATATATATATATATATATGTGTGTGTGTGTGTGTGTGTGTGTGTGTGTGTGTGTGTGTGTGTGTGTGTGTGTGTGTGTGTGTGTGTGTGTGTCGGTTCGGTTAGGTTTAAGTCAGGTTTAAATTTATAAATCCATCAACTGATCCAATCATGTCGGATTTTAAAAACCCCGATCCAATCTAATCCATTCAGTGCATTGAAACCGATTAAAATCGATTGGTTTGGCTTGGTAAGTTTAGTCGGTTTGGTTTGGATCCTGCCTACCCCTAGATCTCTGGTCGGCCCTAGGTAGGGGGTCGGCAAACATGATGAACAACCTCGGACAACGGGTCCACGAACGAATCTCTAGCTCTAGAAAGGGGGTTGGCAGACATGACTAACAATTCCAGACAACGAGTCGCCTGATAGACAACAACACTGGTCGACCATTGGCAGGGGGTCGATGGACAAGGCAGTAGCCCCCGGTCAAGGAGTCAGCAAGCAGAATTCTGTCTCATAAACGCCAGGAACAGTTGGGAAAGTTTTGTAAGCCGTAGCGACACTCTGCAAGTCCACCCCTCGGTTTCGATTGGTCGGCCCATGGCAAGGGGTAGGCAGACGCAGTTAGAGAAGCTCACTGAACTCGAACCTCTCAGCAGGCAACCAGGATGGAATCCTTTAGCCCTTTTTGTCTCAAAAATGACTTTCTTCTTTTGCTAAACCCTTGGGCACCACTCTACATCCCTTGCTCGCTAGCTTTCTCGCCTGAGTACCGGAAGCTCAAGATCCTATTGTAATTTATTACGATAATAGTGGAGCAGTAGCACAATCCAAGGAGCCAAGATATCATCAGAAAAGTAAGCACATTGAGTGAAAATACTACATTATCCGGGACTAGCTTGCAGAAGTGAGAGGAGGTTATAGTGACTTAAGTGGCATATGCAGATAACATGGTGGACCCTTTCACAAAGGCGTTACTGACCAAGGCTTTTGAGAAACACGTGGATGCCATGGGAGTTAAAGACTATTATTCCTAGCTAGGCCAAGTGGGAGATTGTTGTAGCTCATGTGTCCTAAGCATGGATTTTCTATATTAACATTAATAAAGTTGACTTTGGTTATTGTTTTAATTAGAATATTACTTTGGTGTATAATATTTAATATATAATAAAGTACCCTAGGGAATACAATAGGCTATTGAGGTGCATGATGGGTCCATGCTTGGGAGACCCAATGGACCTGTTCTGTGTAGACCTAGAACTAGTTCACAGCTTTGGTGGTGCCGGTCGCTTCACAGGAAATAAGCTGTTAGCAGGTAGAGGATGTGGTAAAGTCTCCACCATGAAAATGCGAGATTTCTATTCACCTGACCAAGCACGATGATCGTGTTGAACAGAAACCAAAATGGTGCACAGATCAGTGATTCAGACACTGGTGCATGAACCATCTTACTACTTTAGATAATCTGTCCTTAACCCTAAGATACCATATACGCTGAGCCAACTGGTTGTGTGGTGTTTTAATGTGCCAACGTGTGCGGACCCTTCATAGTCTAATACCACGGTACGTTGGATTACCCGGATGGCGCTAGAGTGACATGCAATCCCCACAGGTTATCCGACGTCCAGTGTTGGATGAGTGCGTTTTGATGAGTCAATCTGTCTGTGGGTGCAAATTTTGGCAAGAAGCCCCAGAGACTGCGGGACCCACCAGCCCTGCATGGGGGGTCCACAGAAGCAATAGCGGGACCCACCGGCCCTACCTGGAGGATCCCCAGATACAACGGCAAAAACCGCCATTTGCCTCAAATTGCCTTCCAAAGTTTCAAATGTAAGAAGGATCCTAGATCCAGAACCAAAATCTGAAATCTGATTTCAGAAACCAGAGCTCTGGAATTCCAGCTTTCGATCTTCCAACTTTCCTCGATCTTCTTCTTGTCTCTGAAGAGATCAGAGATACTTCAGTGACACTCGGCCTGTCGAGGTCACAGCAAACAAAGAGATAGTGAATTCGGGTTGCTCCCTATAGCATGGAGACGTAGGCTTCGGCTGAACTCCGAGACCACATCTTGTGTTAATCTTCTCTGCTTGCATATCGGAAGTGTTAACCCAAAGTCACCAAAGTATCGACCTTCGAAGTCACCTTTCAATCAACAGATCTACCATTCAACTTCAATTGACTGGTAGAGTGAAGTCTTCGGATCGGTACGAAGATTTTTCCCCCACAGTAAATCCTCCTAGATATTTACCAATAGTAAATATTTTTTCCAACAATAAATCCTCCTAGATATTTACCAAAACCCTAGATATTCCCAAAGCTCTATAAATAGCCGACCTTGTAAATATTCTAGACCGAAATTCATTATTTTTTATTCTATTTTTTATTTTCCAAAGCTCCTCAAGCCTTTTATTAATCAGACTCTAGTCAAGCCTACTCCTTAAGCCTTCTATTAATCAGACTCTAGTCTAGCTCTACCTTTTAAGAGTTAGTAAATTCAAAGGTTGCGTCTTACCATATTAAGACTTAGGCTTTGGTCAAACTTCGTCACCACATCCTATGTCAATTCTCTCTCTTTCTCTAACTCTCTCTCTACTCAACAGTGTCTGTGTAACAGCTCAGTAGACAATAACTCTGCACTTTACAGTGCACCGCACTCGAAGTCAAAAATTGATCGACTATTGGTAGGAAACCGTACGACGACCATAAGACCGTAATTCCCCCCCCCCCCCCCCCCATGCGACTTGGCATATACAACATCATAGCCGTCTAAAGAAGTGTGCAATGTAGAGTGAGTGTAATTCACCCACTCCATATTAACATCAAATGATTTTCTTAATTAATATCAAATGACTATTAAATATCATTGAATGGATATTTAGCATCTTTGTAGTAGGTTTTAATAACATTTAAGATAGAGAGTTGTGTTTAGAAATGGAAGAATGATTCTGACTATTTAAAAGAGATCCACATATCACAACACAGGAGAGAGGGCTCCATTTTAGTATTATACTACTAGTAAAAAACCCAGGCAATGCTCAGATGAACTTGATACACGCCACTTAACACAGACGATATCACAGCATTCGAAGAAGTGTGTAATCTAGAGTGATTGTGATTTACTCAATCGCAATGTGATTTTACTTGTTTGAGAGAGATGACACTAATGATTTTTCTAATTAACATCAAACGATCATTAAATGTCATTGAATGGGTATTTATCACCTTTACAGTAGGGTTTTAATATGATTTATGAGAGAGAGCCGTGTTCACACACGGGAGAAGGATTCTAGCTCATCAAAAGAGACCCACGTGTCACAACACGGGAGAGAGGCTTTTATTTTAGCATTATACTAGTATTGAACCCGTGCAATGCACGAAATAAAATATTAAAATTATAAATAATGATATATTATAATAAAAGAGAAAAAAAGAATTTATGATTAAAAAAATAAATTGAAGGAATAAATAGAAATAAATTCGGCCATGCCAATATTTTTGAGAGGGAAAAAAATCGGATAAGTAATTATGGAGACGACTGTGAAAGGGTGAAAGGGGAATACTGCATGTAGCCGTTGCATACTTAAAAATAAAGTACTTAACGACGGCCTAGTTTCAATTGCGCTATACAATTAAAAAGTTGGAATCTAAAACTCAACCTATATAACCTAGGATAAGGCACGTAAATCATCACAGTTTTACTAAAAATTGATTTTCTAATTGGCATTGATAATTATCCAAACATATATCCCAATCAAACCCACAATGGGGTTTGGTATGTAATCAATGATATTAGAATCAAAACAGATCTAGAAAAAAAAACAATATTATTATAATTTTCTTTCAAACCATATAACAAATGAGATGATTTAAAAAAACTCATGTGTCCATGTGGGTGCGGAAAAAGGTACGGGTCGTCTTTATTGCGAATCACACGAGATTACAGAGTGGCCGGGACCAGGGGGCTCGGGTGTGGCGAGTCTGGGTGCGGTGAGTGTTGATTAGAAGATTGTGGGAGAGATCCTCTGGAGGGTCCCTTTGATCCGCGTCTCCACGTGGTATTCGTGCGAGAGCTCTGAAGGGGTTGCCCAGGATAGAGGTCTTTACAGGGTGAGGGTTTTTGAGAGGCTAAGGAGTTTCCGCCGTTGCTTTTGTCCCGTCCGTGCTTCGTGCTTTCTCGGCTAGGGGGTTTTAGGCTTCGTTCCTCGGTCTTCGTGTCTTCCTCGATCCTTGCTCGATCTCGGTGTCCTTGATCGTCAGTTCGTGGCGTCGATCGTGCTTTTGGCGTCAGCTTTGGCTTTAGCTTTCGGCTTTGGCGTAGCTTTTGGCGTGGCTCTGGCGTTTGCTTTGCTTTGGCGCTTGCGCTTGAAAGTAGGCGGGTAGAGACTTGCGATGCTTTAGTTCTTCCGGACTTCGCATCGTATCGGCTAGAACGTGCGGTGCTTTGCTCGTGACCGTCGTAGTTGCTTGGCTTTGGCACGTGCGTTGCTTTAGCGTGGGCTTTACCGGTGCGTTTGCTTTGGCTTCTTGCGTCGGCTTTGACTTTAGCTTTGACTCGATCTTCTTCTCGAACGACTGACGCTACTTCTTCAAGGCTTCTTTATTCTTCCGGCTTTCTCGACGGTTGTGGCGTCGGTCTTGGCTTTTCGGCGGGGTAGCGTCGATCCTTGTGCGACGGTTGTAGCGTCGGCTTTTGTTGATGAAGACGACGGGTGTAGCACCGATCTTCGTGCGACGGTTGTAGCGTCGGCTTTTGTTGATGAAGACGGCAGGTGTAGCACCGGCTTCAGCACGATGGTTGTAGCGTCGGCTTTTGTTGACGAAGACGGCAGGGGTAGCACCGGCTTCAGGCCTTCTTCTCCCGGCTTTCTTCTTTGTGCAAGGAATTGATGCCTTTGTTGAAGACGACGGGTGTTGTCGGCTTCGATCTTCTTCTCCGGCCTTTGCTTATGGCGTCTTCGGAGCTGATGAAGATCGTTGGAGCAGTCGGGGTGATGATGACTCCGGGTCTTCTTCTCCAAGCTTTCTTCTTCGTGCGAGGAGTCGAAGCTTTGATCTTCGAGTGCAAGGTCTTCACGTTGATGAGGACTTGAAGGGCCAAGGATTCCCGTAGGATGTGCTTGTCGTGCCTCGTGAAGCCTTCGGTCTTCGAGCGTTGGAGCTTCTCTTGCGGAGCTCTTTCGTCTTCGGCTTTTGGACCTTTTGTGCCTTCCCCCACCCCTTCTATTTATAGGCAAAGGGGGGCGGTTGGGGGAGATATGGCTGAAATCTTTTTGTTTCATCCGATATCTCCCCCCATAACCATCAAGATATTGTTCCTTTATCCGAGGAAACAAACTCGATCCCTTCCTTTTTAGTTGGGGAGGTTACGGGCTAGATGTGACTCGATCTTTGAAGATTGAGTTGTTATTTTTTTGCACTTTTGGATCGGATGGCGACACAACGTCATCTTGTCCGTTGGATCGAGGGATCATCGCGGATCTACGGCTGTGTAGATGTCCACGCCACCTCCCCCCGCATCGAGGCGGTTTTGATTTCTTTTTCTTTTTTTTTTCTTTTAATTTTCTTTTCTTTTTCTTTTTCCCTTTTCTTTTCTTTTTTTTTTTCTTTATGGCCGGCCCCACCTCCCCATGGGGAGGGGGGCACGATTTTCAAGAAAGGGGGGACGGTGGCCCCCCCATTTTGTGCTCGAGTTGCGGGTCCGGTGGACCTGTTTGCTTTGGGTTGGGCCGCGGCGCGCGAATTGGGTTTGCACGCGGGCCGAGTTCGTATGCGGGCCGTTCGTGTGCGGGCCCAACTTCGCATGAGGGCCGTTGTGTATTGGCCGAGTTGCGCATGTGGGCCGTTGTGTGTGGGCCGAGTTGCATGCGGGCCGTTGTGTATGGGTCGAGTTGCGCATGTGGGCCGTTGTGCGTGGGCCATGTTTATGTGTACGAGTCGGGTTCAACCCGTAGGCCGTTGGGTGCGGGCCTATTTTACGTGTGCAAATCGGGTTCGACCCGTGGGCTAATTTCAATGCCCACAAATGCCCCCTCAAGTTTGAGTGCGCTCGCGGGAAACGCGTAGCGCTTGGACTTGAGTCGCGTATTCGTGTGGGATTAGGTCTTTATAAGGCCCCCCCGTTTTCGTTTCTCTTCATTATTGACTATTCCCGGCGGCTTGGAGTCAAGAGCTCTTGCTAGGGTTTCTCGCTCCGCGACGATGACGCGGAGGATGAAGATGGTGACACCATGGAGTTCGCGGAGGAGAGGAGACCGCCGGACCGCAGAAGGCGGAGCGTCGCAGGCGAGGTGGTTCTCCTCCTCCTCCTTCTTCTTCTTCTTCTGGTTCGCATGGCGCGGCAACGGAGTGCCGAGCTGCGGTGGCCGGGCTGCGGTGGCTGGCGCGGCAGGAGGGCGCGGGCCGGAGGGAGCGGGCCGGGGCAGCAGGAGGGCGCAGGCCGGTGGCCGGTGGCGCAGGAGGGCGCGGGCCGGGGTTGCGGCGGGCGCAGCGCGCGGCCGGAGGCGGGGCGCGATAGGGCTGCGGGCCGGAGGGAGCTGTGGGTGCAAAATTTGGCAAGAAGTCTGCAAACAGCGGGACCCACCGGCCCTGCCTGGTGGGCCCCCGAAGACAACAGCGGAACCCACCGGCCCTGCCTGGTGGGCCCCCGAAGACAACAGTGGGACCCGCCGGCCCTGCCTGGTGGGCCCCCGAAGACAACAGTGGGACCCACCGGCCCTACCTGGTGGGCCCCCGAAGACAACAGCGGGACCCACCGGCCCTGCCTGGTGGGCCCCCGAAGACAACAGCGGGACCCACCGGCCCTGCCTGGTAGGCCCCCGAAGACCAAAGCGGGACCCACCGGCCCTGCCGGGTGGGCCCCCGAGTACCACAGCGGGACTCACCGGCCCTGCCTGGTGGGCCCCCGAAGACGACAGCGGAGCCCACCAGCCCTGCCTGGAGGATCCCCAGATACGACAACAGAAACCGCCATTTACCCCGGAATTCCTCTTCGAGAATTCTATAAATAGCAGAGCCTTCGAATGTAAAAGGATCCGAAATTTTCTGATTTCCACTCTGAGACCTGGTTTTCAGAGTTCTGGAATTTCTCAGCTTCCCATCTTCCACCTCTCTTTGATCTTCTTCTCTCCTTCGAAGAGATCAGAGTGTTTTCAGTGATACTCGGCCTGTCGAGATCACTTCGATATAAGTGTTAGTGAATTCGGGTTGCTCCCTATAGCACGGAGACGTAGGCTTCGGCTGAACTCTAAGATCACATCTCTCGTGTCAAATCTCTGATTGCATTTCTCTCTGTTTACATATCAGAAGCAACGACTCCAAACGACAGATCGAGTAACGATCTCTTCGACTCGAAACTTCAATTGACTGGTGAAGCGAAGTCTTCGGGTCGGCACGAAGATTTTCCCCCACAGGAGCGGCGGGCGCGGCGGCCGGTGCGCGCGCACGGGGAGCAGCGGGAGCGGCGGGCTGGTGGCCGGCGTGGTGGCCGGCGCGGACCCGGCATGCAGCCCCTGTGGGGCTGCGGGTTTTTGTTGGAGAAGGGGGGGCTGCGGTTTTTGCTGTGGCCCCCTCCTTTTCTTTCTTTTGGCACATGGGGCTGCGGCTTTTTAGCCGTGGCCCCCTCTTGTTTTCTCTTTTGGCATATGGGGCCAGTAGTTCCTTTTTTTTTTGTGACGTTTTTCCCTGTATTCGTCTTGTACTTTTCTAGCTATCTGACTTGGGCTTTGTCTTCTTTCTTTTTCAGGTCTCGTTGTTACGAGAGTTTTCCGAGTTCCGGTTGGATCGTCGATGCGGTCTCCCACGGGAGTACGCATCTTCGTTTTCCTTTTGCGCAAGTCTTCAACCACCGTGTTTTGAGACAGGAGGCTAGACTGTCAGTACTTCAGCTTTCGACGCACGAGCGAGTTTGTGAGGATGGCGTGGCCGACGGCTCTTGTCGCGTGTTGAAACTTGGCGAGCGCATCCTCACTGATGAAGGATCTTCCCGGCAAGTTGTACGGCCAAGCTTGGGGTTGCCGTTCCACCACACGGGCGAGGAGTTGGTTCCGATCCCTGTTGTTGCTTTGAAGATATGCTCCCGCCGTACGCGATGGGGTGTGGAGATTCAACCGCGTGGAGATGTCACATATCTGGGAGGTTTTCGGGACTGGATGAGAGAGCTGTCCGGCGCGTTGGAGGCAGAGCCAGGGATGGAGCGTCTGGCGAGGTTTGTGAAGCCGGCTTGTTGGGAGTACAGCCGATCGGACGGTATGTACCAGGCTCTGTGTGAGCAGTGGTGCCCTGAGACCAACACCTTTTTGACCGGAGCTGGTGAAATCGGGATCACCCTTCGTGACGTGCATGTCATCTCTGGATGTCCAGAAGTTCGGAGCTACTATCAGGAGGAGGTTCCTTCTTTGGAGGTCTTGACAGACCCAGATGAGTCTCCTAGCTTCTGCCTTTTGCTTTTTAAGGCATATGCTATTATAGCGGCGCGTGAGCGGTCAGACCGAGTACTTCACTCGGATTGGGTGGACTTCTGGTTTCGAGGAGAGTATCGTCACGCCCCCCCTTCGAGTCACCCGATGTGGAGGTACGCATCATCAAAGAAACCGGCACCTGGCACTTTCCGGCGACCGATTGAATCTCTGAGGAAAGAATGGTACTCCACGGTGGGAGCACAACGTCCCTGAGAGGTTTTGGGTCTGGAGGAATGCAGCGATGTTTGGCGTACTGCTTACTGGTCAATGGGGTTGGTGCTTTTTCTTTGCCGCTTTGCTTTGCCCTGGAATGGGGATGTGATACGCCCTGGGACCTTCCTTGCAGCTGCTCGAATGGTGAATGGAGAGTTTCTTAACCTAGCACCGGCAATCCTCTGCTCGTTGTACCAGGGGCTTAGTGGAACATACTGGAGTCTATCGAGTGCGGATAATGCAAGAGGGGAAGTAGGCAGGGCCAGTTCCTTTTGCCCCCTGCATTATCTCTATGGTTGGATTGGGCTCCACTTTCCGAAGGGGATCTTTGCAGCGCGTGGACCTTCGACCTCGGTGCCCTTCCTTCCTTGTGTGGGAGGTGTGATGAACGCTTATTACGCATGGGAGCGTCCGAGGCCCAGTGCCCGAGAGTGGTTGAGACGTATGAGCCCTTCTGACTTTGACTTTGTATCGGAGAATGCACTTGCACCTACTACAAGATCCTTGGTATGTGATGGGCCGGAGATGCCCGAGCACTTGTACTGGAGTATGGTGAGTTGCAAGCCCGGGTATCTCGTTTGGCGTCGTGGGGATACAGTAGAGGTGGCACGGTACTCTCCCCACCGGTTTGCTCGACAGCAGGGTTTTCGCCAAGAGTTGCCGGGGACTCCTTTGCGTATGCAGTCACGTTACACCCCGCAGGAAGTGTATCGCCTCTGGGGAGCGCTTTATGACAGATTTACTGGGTGTATTTTCTCGCCAGGGATCAAGTCGGGCGGAAAGGATGCTGCAACTCCTGAGTATCGCTGCTGGGTCAACGAGTCAGTGCTTCCCCTCCTGGCTAGCCTTCCACTGGACGTCCTTGCTAGCAGCGAGCAGGCTGACTTTTCTTTTGACTCTTTGGCGGGGTCAGAGGATCGCCGTCTTTGGTCTGAGGAGCGACGATCGGAGAGATCTTGTGGCCATCGAGAGAGTACTTCCCAGGCTTCACTCTCTGTGCAAGAAGTTGAGATGGCTCCGTCCTCCAAGGTTCAGAGTCTTCCTGAGACTCAGACTTCTTGGAGTGGGCGTGCTTCTCCCAAGAGAAGAAAGTTGGATCTCTTGTGTGAGGCAGCTTTGGCTGGTGCTGGTGAGGTAGAGCCAGCTCGAGAGGGAGAGCCCGGGCTTTTTGCCGATGAGGTAATCCCTCTTTCTGGGGTAGCTTCATCGGATGCTGCGGGTATATCTCGTTTCTAGTTTCTTATGAATTTCTCTGCTTGTACTCTTATTTCGTTGGCTGAGTTGTTCAGCTCTCATTTTGGCAGGGTCTGCTGTACCGAACTACGAGTCTGCCTCGAAGGGGGTTGGGCATGAATGCTCTCCCATTAGAGCGACGTTGATTGAAGGTGGCGAGCTGGATGTTCCCTGGGATAACTTGGAGATTTTGGGAGCGTGTGGAGTAGATTTTGCCGGTAGTGCTGTCAACCTGGACGATATCGACATGGAGCAGTTGGGCTTTGGGGAGGAGGATGAGGTCTCCAGTGTAGGGAGAGAACAGACTCCTCTGGTTAGGTCCGGTACTCCTGCCGAGATTACTCCCGTAGTCGTTCTGTCGGAAGGTTTGCCTGTAGCTTCTCCTTCGGCTCTGGTGGTACCGCTGACTGTTATCACGGCGATGGTCCAGGAGGCGGTTCCTGCACTTGAGTCTTCAGGACCGGAGCCCACCTTGCCTGTGCACTCAGGGGCTGACAGGCGAAAGTGCAGTTCGCGAGACCTTCTTTCTTTGCTTCTTTTGGAGAGCTGTCGGAAGTATATCCAGACGACGCTCGCACCTTTTCAGGAGGATGGCCTTGATGCTTTGAATGACTAGTGGGTCCTCGAGGGGCCTGAATTTTGCAAGAGTCTGGCGGCCTTCCAGGTAGATGGCTCTTTGTTTGAGGCACGGATGCGTGCTTTCTTGGCGGACGGTGAAGCTCATCGCTTGAAATGGGCTTCGATGGAAGATGACCTTCCTCTGACACTAGCAAAGGCCGAGGACGAGGAACGTCGACTGGAGGAGCAGCATGCACTTGCCACTGCGAGCCTTGTTCGGGCGCGGAAGAAGCTAGAGGCTGCTCGCACATCTTTTGAGAAGGCTGAGACGATCGAGAAATCTTCTGGAGCAGATTTTGCAAAGCAACGTATTGAGCTGGCGACGCACCGGGAGCGGATAGCTTTTCGGTCTTCAGAGCTGCAGCGCATGGAGGTTACTGGCGGCGAGCTGCTCCAACGTCTTAAGGAATTTAATTCGCTTTACTAGCAATGTCGCATTTCCTTTTCGTTCTTGCCATTTCTGCTGGATAGACTCGTAGTTTTACTTTCCTTCGTTTGATGATAATTTAATATCATGCATTTCTTTTCTGGACTTGTCTTCTGGAATGGCAGAGTTTGGTTGTATTCTTTTTTTGTTTGGACTGAACCTTTACAGGCTGTCTACGTACCCTACTGAGAGGGATCAAGTCACACGTAGTTCCTTTTTTTTTTTGCAAGGAGTGTAGCTTTGCTTTTAGGCATAGTACCTTTTGAGGTACTTGCCATTGATAGGGCCGAGTGTAAGCCCTTCTGGTGTGGTGAGAAGATACGCACCGTTGGAGTAGACCTCTTTGACTGCGTGCGGTCCATCCTACTTGGCGTCGAACTTCTTTCCTCCTCGATGCGAAAGGATGATGGGGCGTTTAACTGTCAGCACCAATTCTCCTATTTGGAAGGATCGAGGGCGAACCCTTTTGTTGAAGGCTCGGGTCAACCTGGCTTGATAGCATTCCAGGCGTTGCTGGGCTTCGAGGCGCTTTTCATCCAGGGCTTCCAATTCTGCTAGGCGAAGTTGAGCGTTGTTGCCATTGACGAGGCCTTCCTGGACAGCTATCCTGAGTGACGGGATTTGGAGCTCAAGTGGGAGGACAGCTTCTACTCCGTATACTAGTGAGTACGGAGTTGCTCGTGTTGGCGTGCGAAAAGAGGTGCGATATGCCCATAGCGCTTCGCTCATGCGTTCATGCCAGTCTTTCTTTGATTTTGAGATGACTTTCTCCAAAAGTTTGCAAAGTGTTTTGTTGAAAGCTTCAGCTAGACCGTTGGCCGAGGCGTTGTACATGGTTGAACACCTTTGCTTGATATCGAATTTGGTGCAAAACTGGCTGACAGCGGCATTCTTGAATTGTTTTCCGTTGTCCGTAACGATATAGCGAGGAA
This sequence comes from Chamaelirium japonicum, assembly GCA_947650365.1. NCBI lineage: Eukaryota > Viridiplantae > Streptophyta > Magnoliopsida > Liliales > Melanthiaceae > Chamaelirium > Chamaelirium japonicum. The sequence continues at coordinate 6,051,307 of OX393559.1, read as the reverse complement.
TGTCGTACCGGAAGATGATATCGTTCTGGATGAAGTTGATGACAGAGTGCCTGGTAACTTCTCGTAATGGAACTGCCTCAGCCCACTTGGAGAAGTAATCCGTTGCCGCCAGGATATAAAGATGCTGTTTGGATGACTTGGGTAGCGGACCGACAATGTCGAGTCCCCATCCATCGAAGGGCCATGATCCGATGGTCGGATGCAAAGATTCCGGAGACTAACGGATGTAGTCGCCATGCAACTGACAAGTGTGGCATCTTTTTGCAAACTCGAGGGAGTCCTTAATCATGGTGGGCCAGTAGTACCCCATCCGCTTGATGCGGAAGTGCAGCTTCGGACCGGACTGATGTGAGCCACATATCCCGGCATGGACTTCTTCTAGTGCTGTTTTTGCTTCTTCTTTTGCCAGACACCTCAGGAGCGCACCATCGTAGCTTCGACGGTATAACTCGTTGTTGAAGTGGAAGAATTTCAGAGACCGCCGGCGAATGTCGACCTTACGCTTTGGATCTTCAGGGAGCTTCTCGTGGACCAGAAAGTCTATGAATGGTTGTCTCCAATCTAGCTCGTCAGTTAGGAGAATGTGTACTGCATTGACTTGGTCTGGGATTCCCATAGGAGGGTCCTCCTCGGAGATTACCATCCTCTTACAGACAGGGATGCTGAGTTGGCTTCTTTCTGGGAACGGAAGTGTAGCCGCTAAATTTGCGAGCGCATCAGCCTGCAGATTAAGGTTTCTAGGAATATGTTGGATTGAAGCATTTTTTAGCGTACCAAGGAGTTTCAGGGCTTGCAGATGCAATGGCACAAGATCTTCTTTATTGACTTCGTATGCTCCCAATATTTGCTGGATGACGAGTTGAGAATCACTGAAAAATCTGAGCCCTTGAAGTTTCATATCATTGGCGAGTTTAAGGCCAATAATCAAAGCTTGATATTCCGCCCTGTTGTTGGAGCATGGTTCTGATAGTAGAAATGAGAAGGGGAGTACTTCATCGTTTGGTGTGACGAAGATAACCCCCGCTCCTGCCACGTCTTGCCTTGCCGCGCCATCGAAGAACATTTTCCAAGAAGGGGCGATGTCGATGCAGAATACTTCTTCGTCTGGGAGATCTTTCGATAGTTTCCATTCTGCTGGAAGGGGGTATTCTGCCAGGAAGTCTGCAAGAGCTTGACCTTTAATAGCTTTACGAGGGACGAAGGTAATATCGAACTCGAGAAGGAGTAAAGCCCATTTGGCCAAACGTCCGGAGAGCACTGACCTTGACATAATGTATTTGAGTGGGTCGACTTTTGAGATGAGTCTGATGGCGTGAGCTAACATATAGTGTCGCAGCTTCTTTGTAGCGAAGATGAGCGCCAGACAGACCTTCTCGATCAGGGAGTAGTTTAGCTTCGCGCCGATGAGAGTGCGACTCAAATAGTAGCATGCTGTTTCCTTGCCTAGCCCGTTGTCTTGAGCCAGGAGTGCCCCCAAGGACTGCTCCTGGGCGCTGATGTAAAGGACCAATGATTTTCCTTGAACTGGTGCTGTCAGAACTGGAGGCTTGAGTAAGTAATTTCTGATGTTCTGGAGGGCTTCCTGACAAGCTTCATCCCACTTGAATGATGCTCCTTTCTTCATGAGGCGACTGAAGGGCCTACATTTTCTAGCTAAGTTGGCGATAAATCTCCTGATATATGCCAGGTAGCCTTGGAGACCTCTGAGGTCTCTTACCGTTTTTGGGATCGACATATTAAGAATAACATCTATTTTGGATTGATCTATTTCGATGCCTCAATGTCGTACGACAAAGCCAAAAAACTTACCCGAGGAGACTCCAAATGCGCATTTAAGCGGGTTCATGCGGAGCTGGTACCTTCGAAGCCGTTTGAAGATCAGCTCAAGGTCTTGAAGATGTGCTGACTTTTGTCTTGATTTTACCACGAGGTCGTCGACATAGCATTCCACATTTTGATGAAGGATATCGTCGAAATTTTTTTGCACGGCTCGTTGCTAAGTAGCTCCTGCATTTTTCAAGCCGAAAGGCATGACTTTGTAGCAGTAGATCCCTTTTGGCATGGGGAATACCGTAAGCTCTTCATCTTTGGGTGCTATCCGGATCTGGTTGTAGCCTGAGGATCCATCCATGAAGGTTAGTGTTTCATGGTCTGTTGTCGCATACACCATCAGTTCTGTTATTGGCAGTGGGAAGTCGTCTTTGGGGCATGCATTGTTTAAGTCCCTGAAGTCCACGCATACTCTGATCTGGCCGTTCTTCTTCTTGGCTGGGACCACGCTGGAGATCCACGTTGGATATTTAACTTCTCGGATAAAGTCGGCTTCAATGAGTTTGTTGACTTCGCCTTCTATTTGTGGTACTAGTTTCGGCCGGTAGCGTTTTTGTCCTTGCTTGATGGCGCTAGCTCCATGTCTGACAGCAAGCTGGTGTACTGCAATCTTGGGGTCAAGTCCGGGCATTTCCTTGTAGGACCATGTGAAGACATCTCTGTATTCTTGGAGTAACTTGACGTATGCAACCTCCTCTTCGGGGGTTAGGAGTGCACTTACGAATGTAGGCCGAGGATCCTCTTGCGTACCCAAGTTGATTTCCTTCAGACCGTCGACGGTAGATTGCCCCCCTTCTTCGAGGACGGGCGGGGCGTCAGACAACTCGTCGTCCGAAGTAGAAGTTTTGTCGTCCGAAGTGTCCGCAATTGTGATATGATTAAGAGATACCAGAATGATATTGGTGATATCGTCATTTTGAAAGAATGATATGGGTGGGTGGGTGGGAATGTTATTTCTCACCTCAGTGGGTGGCTTTCCCAAATGGTCGAATACTGACCTTCGCTTTACTTGTCTGATTGACCCAAGTCTTTTGAATACTGATATGGGATTTTGACTTGCCTGGTTTTTGACGTTCTTCTTTTGCTTTTGAGGTATGGTCCAACGTCGAGCTTGATATCGCCTTCTTTTAGCGCCTTTTGTAGCGGGATGAACGACATTGGTGGAGCGTGCATCGGAGGCTGACGATCCCTCTTTCGCTTCATCTACCAACTTCACCTCAATGTAGTTAAAGGTGAAGGTCTTCTCTCCTGTTATCTTGATGACCATCGGGGTTTGACGGGAGCCGATTCCTCACCGATTTTGTGGGATCAGCTCGCCGCCTTGGAGTAAGTGGGCTTGAGTCTTAGTCATTCCGTGTGGTTTTGGAGCTGGCAGGAGCGTACTCATATGTGCAGCATTATCTTTGTTGTAGCCAGCTTTGAACAACAGCTTGGCGGCATTTTGCCCCCAGCTTCCTTTTGGCTTGAATGTAAGTTGGCTGGATTTGAAGGAATCGCTAGATTTTGGCAGACTTGAAGCTTGCCTCAGGCTGGGTAGTGGCAGTGTCATCTCTTGCAGAGTGATGACATTAGCTTCTGATAGCGGCTGGACTATCTCTTTTGGTGAGGTAAAAGATGGTCGTTCATCTTTGCGAAGCCACTGAGGTGTGAGGCGTAAGACTGTCGTAACTTGGGCAGGCAATGGAGTATGCTTCATGGATCTTGGCTTGGAGCTGATGCGCATCCTTCGTCTTGGCACTAGCACTTCTTTGACTTCGTGTATCGCCTTAGATGGTGGCACTGGATTTGGAGTTGGCAGAGCTTCATCCTGCTCCATCTTTTTAGCTTTCTGAGTTCGAGGAGCTTTAGCTGGAAGGAATTCTGCAATGAGGTCCTTTGTTTGGTAAAATTTGGCATCGGCGAGGTGCGCTTCAGCCTCATTGAATGGCCTGTCGTCTGCAACAATGCACTTCTCCAGACCTTCCTCGTAGTACTTAAGGCATTAGTGCCAGGTAGACACTACGACACCGTTTTCATGCAGCCACTGTCTTCCTAACAAGAGGCGATATGATGTTTGACAATCAATGATATGGAAAAGAACTGTCGTGTCAAGCTGGCTGATGGAGAGTTTTAGACGAATGATTCTTATGGTGGGTTGTCCGCCTTGGTTGAACCCTTGAATGACCAGTTGGCTTTGTGAAAGTTGGTCAGTGGTGATGCCGAGCTGCCGCATTGTTTGGATAGGCATGATATTGACGGCGGAGCCGCAATCCAACAGGATTCGATTTACTGGCTTCTCGTTGATGTATCCCGAGACATAGACTGGTCGATTGTGCAGTCGTGATCCAAGCTGCAAATCTTCGTCTGAGAAAGTTATTGCTGCGTTGCATGAGACAATAGTTGCGTCTTTCTTCTTTCTTTTGTAGCTGTTTGGATCTGTCAAAGCCTCGGCCATTGCTAGGCGAGCTTTCTTTGGGAGGTGTAGTGCTTCTATGAGTGGCAAGTGCAAGATTGCCTCATCGTAAGCAGCAACACTGTCTTTAGTGGAATTATCTTCCTCGTTGTCGGTATTGCTTTCTTTAGAAGACTTGATCCTATCTTCTTCTTCCGGCGCCATGTGGATCTCAACCATACAACAGGAGGCTTCGTGCTGTTGATCAGCTGGGAGGAAGCAATCGGGGAAGAATTCTTGCAACGTTGCCGGTTCTGGAGGGTTTTGCAGGAGGAGATCATCTGGATCTGCTGGTGGTACTTTGAACGCCTTCATTCCTGGAGCTTTGCTTTTCTTTTTGTAAGTTCTTCGCTCCGGAAGCTTTCTTGTTACCCGATCTAGCTTGCGACTTCTTGGCATCCATGGCCTTCGTCTGCGAGGCAACATGACCCATGCATCTTCATCAGTGGATTCTTCGTCACCAAGGTGAAGGTCTGGAGTGGCAACTGTAGGTTCTTCATGGATCGGGGAGACCTGCTCCTCTGGGGACCTTGGTGGTTCGCCTTCTGACTCCCAGCCGGTGGGCTTGATTTCTTCTATTGAGACAGGCGAAGGTTTGGAGTAGAGGACATAGTAATCGAATTTACCTGAGGGCTGGCCTAAGAGACCGACCTCCGGGTCTCCTTGCTCGTACCTTGTCTGGAAATTCTATTGGGACATAGCTTTGTTCAAGAGAGATGCCGATGTAGGCGATGGTTGCCCCCAGGGTAGTGACGTTTCTTCCTCAACGAGCGTAGGGGTGTACCGTCGTCGCCTTGAGACTTTCCGTCGTGGAGCTAACTTCGCAATTGGTCTCTGGCGATTGATGCGCAACCTGGGCCTTCTCTGGTGTGCAGCAACGAGTACTGGTTGAAACGAACCAAAGGTGATGGACGTCATGTTTGCTGTTGCAACGTCGCTGGAGTTGATCTCAATTTTCCCTTGCTTTGCGAGCGTTATGATCTTTTCTTTGAAGACGAAACATTTCTCAATAGGATGGCTAACCAATCGATGGTATTTGCAGAAGAGCGGATCGTTGACACGATGCATCTGTTCAGGCCTTTTTGAAGGAGGAAGCTCGATCATCTTTTCTTGTAGCAGTTGATCGAACATGGAGGAGACTTCCGAGTCTGGAAAGGGATATTCTTTGGCCTCAAGTTCTTCTAGAGTCATCTTCGACTGTCTTTGGGGTGGAGGCGGTGGTATGGCAACTCCCTTTTCTTGATCCGGCTTACCGCTGATTTTGAGTGGCTTGGAGGCCGAGGCGACGTCGGCGACGTTAACTTGCTTCGATTTGGGTGCCGGTGGTTTGTCTTTCTTCTCCACCTTCAGGAAGTCTTTGGCCTTTGAGTCCCCGCGATTCGCTAAGCTGAGCTCCATGTCGTGGGCTCGAGTTACGAGTTCTTCGAAGGACCGAGGCTTGATCCCCTTGAGGATGTAGAGTAAGCCCCAGTGCATGCCTTGGGTACACATCTCAATAGCCGAGTCTTCAGACAAGTGATCTCGTGAATTCAGGGCGAGATTCCTCCATCGATCGATGTAGTCGATTACTGATTCGTCCTTCCTTTGCTTGACGGCAGTAAGCTCGGTCATGCTAACGATGCACCGAGTGCTGTAGAAGCGGTTGAGGAATTCTCTTTCCATCTGATCCCAACTGTCAATGGATCCTGGAGGAAGATCAACATACCAGTCAAAAGCATTACCTTTGAGGGTGCGAACGAATTGCTTCACCATCTCATCGCCGTATGTGCCGGTGTTGTTGCAAGTTTCGACGAAGTGGGTAATGTGTTGCCTTGGGTTCCCCTTCCCGTCGAAGTGCTGGAACTTTGGTGGCTGGAACCCGGTAAGGAAGCGCAGCTGTTGGATCCTTGTAGTGTAAGGCTTCGAATATGCTGCCGTAATCAGAGGTAGACTACCACCGTGGGAATGTATCATGTCGGCCACCAACGCTTGTACTTGCTGGACATTCATCATTGCTACCATCGAAGGTTGTGCGGCCACCGAGACTGGCACGGGAGTCGAGGAAAGTACAGGAGTGGTTGCTAGTATTACCGGGCCAACTTCTGCAAGAGCAGGAGTTGGAGACGAGGCTGGAGCAGCTACTGGAGAAGCAGGAGGTTGACCGAATGTTGCGGCATCCCTGGCACTCAGCCTTTGAAGCAAGGTGTTGATGTGACGATCTTTCTCTTCCATTAGTTGGGTGAGTTGAGCCATGTGTTCACCCATTTGCATGACTTGGAGCTAGAGAGCGGACGGAGGATGATGTCGCAGGACGTCTCGACGTTGCATGCCCGCACCCTCACCATCGTCGTCGGAGACGTAGTTACGCTGACTTGCCTCTGCTTGATGACGGACGTTTGCCCCCTGCAAAGGAGGTGCAAGGTCCACTGGAGAACCTGAATGGGCTCCGGGTTGGGGCTGAACCTCCCCAAATTTCTGGACTTGAATTCCAGGATCGAGGCTTGTTTCTTCATGCACCAAGGCCTCATTGGCGCTTTGGCGAGCATCTTCGGTAGTAGTTTCTGCTGTGAAGAAGTCCGCAAGAGTTTGAGTACGCCGAGTGTAGACGCGTACTACCGGGGGAATGTTATCCTCCGGGTTTTCTGGATCGCCGTGTTGGAGTAGTGGAGACTCGGCGATAGGTGAGAGGCTTGTTGGGGCAAACGTATCATCGTTCGTTCCGGCGATGGCGAACTTGAAGCAACTCCTTCAAACGTACGGATGAAAGGAGAGGAGGTCCCCCTGGGCGTGCCAGAAATCTGTGAGCACGGAAAAAGATACGGGTCGTCTTTATTGCGAATCACACGAAATTACAGAGTGGCCGGGACCCGGGGGCTCGGGTGTGGCGAGTCCGGGTGCGGCGAGTGTTGATCAGGAGATTGTGGGAGAGATCCACTGGAGGGTCCCTTTGATCCGCGTCTCCACGTGGTATTCGTGCGAGAGCTCTGAAGGGGTTGCCCAGGACAGAGGTCTTTACAGGGTGAGGGTTTTTGAGAGGCTAAGGAGTTTCCGCCGTTGCTTTTGTCCCGTCCATGCTTCGCGGTTTCTCGGCTAGGGGGTTTTGGGCTTCGTTCCTCGGTCTTCGTGTCTTCCTCGATCCTTGCTCGACTTCGGTGTCCTTGATCGTCGGTTCGCGGCGTCGATCGTGCTTTTGGCGTCAGCTTTCGGCTTTGGCGTGGCTCTGGCGTTTGCTTTGCTTTGGCGCTTGCGCTTGAACGTAGGCGGGTAGAGACTTGCGATGCTTTAGTTCTTCCAGACTTCGCGTCGTATCGGCTAGAATGTGCGGTGCTTTGCTCGTGACCGTCGTAGTTGCTTGGCTTTGGCACATGCGTTGCTTTAGCGCGGGCTTTACCGGTGCGTTTGCTTTGGCTTCTTGCGTCGGCTTTGACTTTAGCTTTGACTCGATCTTCTTCTCGAACGACTGACGCTACTTCTTCAAGGCTTCTTTATTCTTTCGGCTTCCTCGACGATTGTGGCGTCGGTCTTGGCGTTTCGGCGGGGGTAGCGCCGATCCTTGTGCGACGGTTGTAGCGTCGGCTTTTATTGATGAAGACGGCGGGTGTAGCACCGATCTTCATGCGACGGTTGTAACGTCGGCTTTTGTTGATGAAGACGGCGGGTATAGCACCGGCTTCAGCACGACGGTTGTAGCGTCGGCTTTTGTTGATGAAGACGGCAGGGGTAGCACCGGCTTCAGGCCTTCTTCTCCCGGCTTTCTTCGTGCAAGGAGTTGATGCCTTTGTTGAAGACGACGGGTGTTGTCGGCTTCGATCTTCTTCTCCGGCCTTTGCTTATGGCGTCTTCGGAGCTGATGAAGATCGTTGGAGCAGTCGGGGTGATGACGACTCCGGGTCTTCTTCTCCAAGCTTTCTTCTTCGTGCGAGGAGTCGAGGCTTTGATCTTCGAGTGCAAGGTCTTCACGTTGATGAGGACTTGAAGGGCCAAGGATTCCCGTAGGACGTGCTTGCCGTGCCTCGTGAAGCCTTTGGTCTTCGAGCGTTGGAGCTTCTCTTGCGGAGCTCTTTCGTCTTCGGCTTTTGGACCTTTTGTGCCTTCCCCCACCCCTTCTATTTATAGGCAAAGGGGGGCGGTTGGGGGAGATATGACTGAAATCTTTTTGTTTCATCCGATATCTCCCCCCATAACCATCAAGATAGTGTTCCTTTATCCGAGAAAACAAACTCGATCCCTTCCTTTTTAGTTGGGGCGGTTACGGGCTAGATGTGACTCGATCTTTGAAGATTGAGTTGTTATATTTTTACACTTTTGGATCGGATGGCGACACAACGTCATCTTGTCCGTTGGATCGAGAGATCGTCGCGGATCTACGGCTGTGTAGACGTCCACGCCACCTCCCCCCGCATCGAGGCGGTTTTGATTTCTTTTTCTTTTTCTTTTCTTTTCTTTTTCTTTTCTTTTTCTTTTTCCCTTTTCTTTTCTTTTCTTTTTTTTCTTTATGGCCGGCCCCACCTCCTCATGGGGAGGGGGGCACGATTTTCAAGAAAGGGGGGCCGGTGGGCCCCCCTTTTTGTGCTCGAGTTGCGAGTTCGGTGGACCTGTTTGCTTTGAGTTGGGCCGCGGCGTGCGAATTGGGTTTGCACGCGGGCCGAGTTCGCATGCGGGCCGTTCGTGTGCGGGCCCAACTTCGCATGAGGGCCGTTGTGTATTGGCCGAGTTGCGCATGTGGGCCGTTGTGTGTGGGCTGAGTTGCATGCGGGCCGTTGTGTATGGGCCGAGTTGCGCATGTGGGCCGTTGTGCGTGGGCCACGTTTATGTGTACGAGTCGGGTTCGACCTGAAGGCCGTTGGGTGCGGGCCTATTTTACATGTGCAAATCGGGTTTGACCCGTGGGCTAATTTCAATGCCCACAGTCCATTCGGACTTCCTTCGATTGTTTTGAATGCTGACCAATACCCTGATTATTCAAGGTGCACAACTCTATATTGCCATCATCCTAGACATCGTGCAATACATTCTATCAAGCTTTCTGATTTGAAGGCGGCAATCTCATATGACAGACTCCATGCCTTCAGCCACCGTTTCGGTAAAGACTTTTAGCTCGGTGAAGTACGTCGTACACTCATCATTGGTAGACATATTGAAGCACTTCGTGGCAGATAAAACTCTCGTCCACTTTCATGTTCTCAAGAAGGTCAAATTTGTTGATCACCTTACAGAATTGTTCGTCGGATACCTCAAGATTTTTCAGGCTAAAACATTGCAGCTCAGGACACCTGAAATATCGAGAGAGAAAAAATCATAAAATTCTCAAGAAACTAATGTACGTATTATTACCTATTCAACATCTCTTACTTCCAAGTACCAAAGAGAAAAAACAGAAGATACATAGTGTTAAAATTAACTGTAATAAATTCCAAAACAACCTAATTTGCAAACCAAATGAAATGATATCCCCTAAATATTTAAGAACAAACACAAACAGAGATTCATGGGAGTAATACATATTCATGTGGAAGGAGTACTGACTGACTCTATGAGAAACCGCTATAAGAAACTTTATAGGAGGTCGGCGAAGTTCGACGAAGAAGTGGAGCTTATCGTCGAGGCTATCGTTGTAGTGGTTCTTACCATGAAGGTGGGGGCCGGATTAGAGTTAAAGAAGCGACAGGGTCCGATGGAGGTGATTTATAGTCTCGTTGAGATCTAATGAAGAGCTGTTATAGAATAAGAGTTGAACCCTTGGGATTACTCTGATATTTCGTTTAGTTGGGAATAAACCCACCCTTTTCACATTCAGTCAACAAAGCTCCCCAAGCGTCGGATATTAAGCGCAGGGTATCTCAAGTCTCAAGTCTACAAGAGAGATTAGAAATGGCACGGGATCCTCTGAAGGCAAAAGGGCTTTAAATAAGCATTTATGGGTATCGGGTGAAATGAGTTTAACTTTCCACTAATGGGTATCAGGAGAAATAGGAGAAAATGCTTTGCAAACGATAGAGCGTTTAATTTAAAACGGCATGCAAGAAGGGGTTCAAATGCTAGTAAGAAAGGAATCGATCATAAGAGCATTAAATGGCATGCAGAAAAATGGGTTTAAAATTTTATTTATGGCCATGGGCATTGGGAGAAATCATTACCATCCAAGAAAGGAATAGATCATGAGAGCATTAATGGGTATGCAGAGAAATGGATTTAAATTTCCATTTATGGGCATCAGGAGAAATAGGAGAAATCACTACCATCGAATTCAAACACCATTAAGAAAGGAATAGATCATGATTCATGAGAGCATTAATGGGCATGCAGAGAGATGAGTTTAACTTTTCATTTATGGGCATCGGGTGAAAAAGTTCAGAAAGAAAAAAGACTCGATCATAAGAGCATTAATGAGCATGCAGAGAAATGAGTTTAAATTTCCATTTATGGCCATGGGCATCGGGAGAAATTACTACCATCCAAGAAAGGAATAGATCATGAGAGTATTAATAGGCATACAGATAAATGGATTTAAATTTCCATTTATGGGCATCAGGAGAAATAGGAGAATTCACTACCATCGAATTCAAACACCATTAAGAAAGGAATAGATCATGATTCATGAGAGCATTAATGGGCATGCAGAGAGATGGGTTTAACTTTTCATTTATGGACATCGGGTGAAATGGTTCCGAGAGAAAAAGGAATCGATCATAAGAGCATTAATGAGCATGCAGAGAAATGAGTTTAAATTTTCATTATGGCCATGAGCATCGGGAGAAATGGGAGAAATCACTACCATCCAAGAAAGGAATAGATCATGAGAGCATTAATGAGCATGCAGAGAAATGAATTTAAATTTCCATTTATGGGCATCAGGAGAAATGAGAGAAATTACTACCATCGAATTCAAACACTATTAAGAAAGGAATAGATCATGATTCATGAGAGCATTAATTTTTTTTTTTTTTTTGAGAACCCCTCCTCAGTGGAGGGAGGGTTTGGCGGACCCCAACCAGAAGTCATTACGAATCAGTTAAGAAAAATGTTACAAAAATTCTTAGCCTCCACCCCTAGCTTATCCCGCCAAGGTGCAATCCAAGCACTGAAAAGGGAGATGATAGACTGCTTCAACCTCTCCTGCCCTTCGGACTTGGAATTGAAAATCCGGTTGTTCCGTTCTAGCCAGATCACCAACACAATAGCCATGACTAGGATGTCCCACGGCTTCCGGATCTTCATCCGTATTCGCCTCCGTCTCCAAGATGTCCAAAGGGCCCTGAGTGTCCTCGGATGCGAAGAGAGCCCAGCTCTACTCTCAAAGTGATCCCACAAAGGCCTTACAAAAGAGCACCCAAGCAACAAGTGCGATGCTGTCTCCACATCCGAACCGCAGAAGGTGCATGATGCATCGGACACCCGCGGATAAGAGCATTAATGAGCATGCGGAGAAATGGGTTTAACTTTCCATTTATGAGCATCGGGTGAAATGGTTCAGAGAGAAATGGGTTTAACTTTTCATTTATAGAATCCGTCTTCAATAGAGCTCCACGTGTCAAAACTTATGAGGTTTAAATTAAAATTAATGTTGTGCCACATGGCGGAAGCTCCTTGTAAGGCTTCTGTTTTAGTATATAGTATAGACTAGTAAGAAACCCGGGCAATGCCCGAATGTGTTTGATGCACGCCATTTGGCAAAGACGACATAACAACTGTTTGAAGAAGTATAAATCTGAAGTTAGTGTGATTCACTTGTTAGAGAGAGATTAACATCAAATGGCCATTTAAATGCCATTGAATGAAAAATTATCATTTTTATGGTAGATTTTTAAATGGATTTAAAAGAGAGCCACGTTCACACATTGAAGAAGAATTCTAGCTCTTTAAAAGACGTCCATGTGCCACAACACGGGATAGAGGTTTCCATTTTAGTATATATATATATATATATATATATATATATATATATATATATATATATATATATATATATATATATATATATATATATATATATATAGACTAGTAAGAAAGCTGGGCAATACCCGGATAAACTTGATGCACGCCACTTGGCACAAATGATATCACAGTCGTTCGAAAAAGTATGCAATCTGGAGTGAGTGTGATTCACTCGTCCGGGTGTGATTCACTTGTTAGAGAGTGAAAGAGAGATAATATTAATGATTTTAATTTCTAATTAACATCTAATGACCATTAAATAACATTGCATGGATATTTATCATTTTTATAGTAGGTTTTTAATAGAATTTATGAGAGAGAGTCGGGTTCACACTTAGGAGGAGGATTCTGGCACTTCAAAAGTGGTCCATGGGTCACAACACGGGTGAGAGAGCTCTATTTTAGTATTATACTACTAGTAAGAAATCCGGGCAATGCTCGAATGTGCTTGATGCATGCCATTTGGCAAAGATGACATCCCAACTGTAGGAAGAAGTGTGAAATCTAAAATGGGTGTGATTCACTTGTTAGAGAGAGGGAGAGAAAGAGAGAGAGATTAACATCAAATGACCATTAAATGCCATTATGCGAATTTATCAACTTTATGATAGGTTTTTAAATGGATTTAAAAGAGAGTCCCGTTCACACACGAAAGAAGAATTCTAGCTCTTTAATAGACGTCCACGTGTCACAACATGGGAGAGAGGCTTCCATTTTAGTATATACTAGTAAGAAACTCGGGCAATGCTCGAATGTGCTTGTTGCACGTCATTTGGCAAAGACGACATTGCAACTGTTCAAAGAAATGTGAAATCTGAAGTGAGTGTGATTCACTTGTTAGAGAGAGAGAGAGAGAGAGAGAGAGAGAGAGAGCTTAATATCAATGACCATTAAATGTCATTGAATGAAAATTTATCATCTTTATGGTAGGTTTTTAAATGGATTTAAAAGAGAGCACACGGAAGAAGAATTTTAATTTTTTAAAAGACGTCCATATGTCACAACACGGGAGAGAGGCTTCCGTTTTAGTATATAGTATAGATAAATTAGATTAGATTAGATACATGCCCCACATGATAGGCTATGGAGTAGTAGACCACTAGTCCCTAAATGTATCAAGTGGGTATGGTATAGGGCTGTCAATGGACCGGATTAGGGCCGAGTCTAGATGTTCAGGCCCGGCCCTTACATATATAGGTGGTCCCGGACCCGAGCCTTAGCCCTTAAGGGCCTAAAAAGCTCCGGCCCTAGCCAGACCCTTCGAGGGCCCGGGCCGAGTCCTGGCCAATGTATAGACAGCCATCTTCTGTTGAACGCGCTCATGCATGTTTAACCTTTGGACGCTAAAGTAGCATAAGGAGAATCAGTCATCTGTAGCATGTGCTCATGCGTGTTTAAACCCTAAACCCTACCTCATTAATGAGACTATGTTATTTAATTAAAAATATTTAAGGGTAGTTTGATCAGTAAAATTATTGATACCGTGTAGAGAGAGAGAGAGAGAGAGAGTATGTTTATAGAAATTAATAAAATTAATTATATATACCTATGTATTATTAAACGGGTCGGGCTGGACCGGGCTTTGGAAGGGTTTAATGGGTTGGGTTTTTTATGGGCTTTTATGGGCCGGGCTGAGTGCCCAAGGAGGGCCTAATTGATAGGTGTGGACGCGGAAAAAAGCACGGGTCGTCTTTATTGCGCAAAATCAGATTACAAGTGTGGCCGGGACCCGGGTGGCTCGGGTGTAGCGAGTCCGGGTTGCGGCGAGTTTTGATCAGGGGATTGTGGGAAAGATCTTCTGGAGGATCCCTTTGATCCGCGTCTCCACGTGGTGTTCGTGCGAGAGCTCTGAAGGGGCTGCCCAGGACAGGGGTCTTTACAGGGTGAGGGTTTTGGAGAGGCTAAGGAATTTCCGCTGTTCTTTTGTCCCTTCCGTGCTTCGCGCTTTCTCGGCTAGGGGGTCTTCAGCTTAGTTCCTCGGTCTTCGCGTCTTCCTCGTTCCTTGCTTGACCTTGGCGTCCTTGATCGTCGGTTCGCGGCGTCGATCGTGCTTTTGGCGTTGGCTTTGGCTTCGGCTTTTTGGCTTTGGCTTGGCTCCGGCGTGGCTCTGGCTTTTGCTTTGCTTCGGCGCTTGCACTTGGACGTAGCCGGGAGAGACTTGCGATGCTTTCGTTCTTCCGGACTTCGCGTCGTATCGGCTAGAACGTGCGGTGCTTTTGCTCGTGGTCGGCGTAGTCGCTTGGCTTTGGCACTTGCGTTGCTTTGGCGCGGGCTTTACTGGGGCTTTGCTTTGGCTTCTTGCATTGGCTTTAGCTTCAGCGTCAACTCGATCGTCTTCTTCGAACGACGTGGGCTACTTCTCCGGTGCTTCGACGGTTTGCGTGTTGACTGGATTTCTCTTCTTCTCCGGGCTTCTTTGGCGTGATCGGAGTCGAAGAATGCTTTCGAAGATAGTGGGGGTGGCACCGATCTCCGTGCAACGGTTGTGGCGTCAGCTTTTGTTGATGAAGACGACGAGGGTAGCGACGGTCTTCGTGCGACGGTTGTAGTGTCGGCTTTTGTTGATGAAGACGACGGGGTAGCGACGCTTCAGACGATCTGCTCCAGGCTTTCTTCTTCGTGGATGGCGCAGGCGTTGGTCGAAGACGACGGGGTGATGACGCTTCGCTTCTCTCCTCCGGGCTTTGGAGCTTGATCGGGATCAAGGACTTGTTGGAGCCGACGGGGTAGTGCCGCTCCGAGCTTCTTCTCCAGCCTTTGCTTCTGGCGTCTTCGGAGTCGAAGGGTCTTCTTCTCCGAGCTTTCTTCTTCGTGCACGGAGTCAAAGTCTTGATCTTCGTGTGCAAGGGTCTTCACGTTGATGAGGGCCTTCAGTAAGCCGATCCCTCGGGACAGGCTTGACTGTGCCTCGTGAAGCCTTGGGTCGGTGAAGAAGCGTCTCCTCTTCTGCAGAGCTCCCGCGCTTCGTCTTCAGTCTTCGACCTCTTCTTCATTCCCCCACCCCCTCTATTTATAGGCAAAGGGGAGGGGAGAGAGATATGGGAACTTTTAATTTTAAATCCCTTTTGTATCTCTCTCATAATTACCCGGGATTTATTCATCCATTGATGAGGGGAATAACATTTAGTTGTTTTCCTTTTCTGGCGGGTGCAATTATGGCTGAATTTCACACACGAAATCGATGGCGATCGGGCGCTTCTTCTTGTGCGTCGGATCGAGGGATCGGCGCAGATCCGCGTGTGTGCAGACGTCATACGCAACCTCCCCCCGCGCATGGCGGTGTTTCCTTCCTTTTCTTTCTTTTCTTCCCTTTTCTTTTCTTTCCTTTTATTTTCTTTCCTTTCTTTTCTTTCCTTTTCTTTTCTTTTCTTTTTTTTCTTTCTTTCCTTGCAAGGCCGGCCGGCCCCCCCTTCATGGGGTTCGGTCATAGTAGGGCCGGCCCCTTCATGGGGTTCGGTCATGGTAGGGCCGGCCCCCCTTTTGCCGGGTGCGAGTTGGGTTTGCATCCGTGTCCGCACACATAAGTCGGGTCCGGGTCCGATGAAATTCGTGTGTCTACAAATGCCCCCTCAAGGACGAGTGCGACGGTGAGAGCATGTAGGGTTTGGACACATAGGAATCGTAGAGCACTTGTCCTTGATTCCTTTTGTGGGCGGGGTTAGGAGTCTATTTAAGGACCCCTACCCCTTTTCATCCGCCTTTGTGCTTCTTCGCGAAGGTTCCGTTGGCTTCTGAAGACCGGCGTCGAAAGAGAGCTGCCTGGGGTTGCATGCGACTTGCTCCGTCTTCCCGGTGTCGTATCTTTCGTCAGCCTTGTGCTTCTTCGCGAAGGTTCTGCCGGCTTCTGAAGACCGTCGTCAGAAGAGAGCTGCCTGGGGTTGCACGCGACTTGCTCCGTCTTCTTGGTGTCGCCTCTTTCGTCGGCCTTGTGCTTCTTCGCGAAGGTTCTGCCGGCTTCTGAAGACAGTCGTCGGAAGAGAGCTGCCTGGGGTTGCACGCGACTTGCTCCGTCTTCCTGGTGTCACCTCTTTCGTTGGCCTTGGGCTTCTTCGCGAAGGTTCTGCCGGCTTCTGAAGACCGTCATCGGAAGAGAGCTACCTGGGGTTGCACGTGACTTGCTCCGTCTTCCTGGTGTCGCCTCTTTCGTCGGCGGCGATGGTGCACGATCTGGAGGTTGTTGCGAAGACGGGCTCGAAGCAGCGTGGAGACGATGGATCCTTCGGCGGCTTGGAGACGAAGGCTCCTCTAGCGGCTCGGGGAGATGAAGGCTCTTCGGTGGCTTGGATCACCTCTCTTGTTGCGGACTTTCTTTTGCTTTGAAGATGGCGCGGATGTTGACGGCCGTTGCGCGATGTCCGGAGGCGGCCCAGGAGAGACGGGAGCGCGAGGATGGCCATGGCACACCTCGGCGGAGGACCGTTCCCCCTTCTTCGGTGCGGGAGCACGATGGTGCGATGATGAAGGCGATGCATCTCGGCGGAGTGTTGGCGATAGTGACGCGCCTCGACGGATTGCTTGTCATCTCCTTGGTGCTGGAGGCACGTCTTTGCGGCCAGAGATGATGACGACGGCTCGATGTGAGGAGACGAGGAGAGGAGGCGGAGACGTCGACGGCCAGGTAGGGCGACTCCTTCGTCGTCTTCTTTCTTTTCTTTCCCCTTTTTTTTTCTCTTCTTCTTCTTCTCTGTTTCTGTCTCTTCTCTTTTGTGTGCGCGAAGCACAGCAGCAGCTGCGGTGGCTGAGTGGCGCGGAGGCAGCTGCAACGGCGGGCGGCGGGCGGTGTCAGCCGGGGCGCAGGCGGCAGCGGCGCGTCGCGCAACGGCGCGGGGGCGCGGGCTGCGGTGGCGGCGCGCGGCGTAGCGGTGTCGAAGGCGGAGCGAAGGCCGGAGCGGCGCGGGGCGATCATCGGTGGGAGGCACAGAGGTCGGCGGGCCAGCTGCCGGGCGCGGAGACCAGGGTGCCGCGGCGGGAGGAGGCCGGGAGTAGGAGCAGCGTGCGGAGGCCGGGCGCAGGAACGGCGCGCGGAGGTCGGGCGCAGGTGCGGCGCGCGGAGGCCGGGCTTAGGCGCGGGGTTGAGTCGGCGGGAGAGGGACCCTCTCCCCTTCCATGGGGGTTGCAGGCTTTAAAGGAGAGGTGGGGAGGGCTGCGGTTTTGCATAGGAGAGAGAGGAGTACGTGTTTCTCTCTCTTCGGTTCCCCCCCCTTTTTTTTCTTTCCTTTTTTTGTTTTATTTCTTTTCCTTTCCTCTTTTCTTTTTCTTTCTTTTTCTGTTTTGTTTCCTTTTTTTTTTTTTTGGTCCACGAAGGCAGCATGCGGCGAGGCTGTCGGAGCAGGCAGCGGCAGCGGCAGCGTGGCACGGGCTGCGGTGGCGGCGTGTGGCGAGGCGGCCGGTGCGGGCGACGGTCGTGCGGCGCAGGCAGTGGCCGGCACGCGGGAGGCGGTGTGCGGTGGTCTAGCACAAGAGTTGCACGAGTGTGACCGGTTGCGGGCCCAGCACAGGCGGGCCGACGGGGAATCAGGATTCCTCCGTGGCCGGGTTCTGGGCTCCTCCCCCTCCATGGGGTCGCAGGCTTTCAAGGGGCTGTGGCCCCCTTCTTCAGCTCTTTTTTTTTTTTTTTTTTTGATCGGTTTCTCCACTAGATTTGACTTGCTTTCGCTTGTGTCTTTTTAGGATTCGAGCTTCCGGGAGTTTGGCTTCGCCGGGGAGAATTGCTGAGGACCTCTTCTACGGGAGTGGCGCCTTCGCTTCCCCTCGTACCTTTTCAGGATTCGAGCTTCCGGGAGTTCGGCTTTGCCGGGGAGAGTTGCTGAAGACCTCTCCTACGGGAGGAGGTGCCTTCGCTTCTCCCTTACTCGGGTACACAATTACCACAACTCGAGGCGGGAAGACCTTCTGTCGTTGCTTCGTGTTTTTATCCACGAGCGCATCACGGAGGATGGAGTCGCCGAGGTGAGTTGCTGAGGACTTCTCCTACGGGAGTGGCGCCTTCGCTTCCCCTTGTGCCTTTTCAGGATGCGAGCTTTCGCTTGACCCGGTGGGGTGTCGACTCCTGGCCTCGGAGGGACGTTTAGCATCTCTGCAGGTTCGAGACGAAGGATTCTTCGGCGGCTTGGAGACGAAGACTTGCTTGGCAGCTCGGAGGTGGAGGAATCTTCGACGGCTTGGCTTTTTGTTTGCAGAGTAGACGCACACCTTATTGGTGGGTGGCGAGCTTTGTTGCTTGCGACAGTCTTCGCTGGAGGACGCTTCCCTGGGCTTAGCTGTGACCGAAAGAGCGAGACGTCGGCTGGAGGGGCTTCACACGCTTGCTACTGCAGACTTGGTTCGGATGCAGAAGAAGGCGACGGTCATTCGTGCGTCGCTTCGAAAGTCGGAGTCCCGTTTGGGGGGGATGCTCGAGCGACTGAGAAGACGTCTGGAGCAGAGTTTGCGAAACAGCAAGAAGGGCTGACGAAGTATTGGAAGCTGGTGGAGTGATCGAAAAGGCTTCCGCAGTGAACCTTGCGAAGCAGCATGCACTACTGGCGATGCATCGGAAGTTGACGGCTTTTCTACCTTCGGAGTTGCAGCGCGTGTAAGCTGCAGAAGGCGAGCTACTTCGACGCCTTAAGGACTTCAACTTGCTACTCGTGCGTCGCTTTAGAAGCTGGAGTTCCGTTTGGGGAAAGCTCAAGCGACCGAGAAAACGTCTGGAGCAGAGCTTGCGAGGCAGCGGGCAGAGCTGACGATGCGTCGGAAGTTGACGACTTCTCTATCCTGGGAGTTGCAGCACGTGTAGGCCGCGGGAGGCGAGCTGCTTCAGCACCTCCGAGACTTTGACTTTCTTGTCATCTTTCGGTTTGCTGACTGGACTTGTGGATCTGCACTTGTTCTTCTCTAGGCTGGCCTTCTTGGACGACGTTGGGATGTTTCTTTTTTTGTCTGGACTGAACCTTTGTAGGCTGCCTACGTACCCTACTGAGAGGGATCAAGTCACACGTAGTTTGTTTTTCTTTTTTTTTTGAACAAGGGGTGTGGCCTTGCTTTAGGCATAGTACCTTTTGAGGTACTTGCCGTTGATAGGGCCGAGTGTCAGCCCTTCTGGCATGGTGAGGAGGTAGGCACCGTTGGAGTAGACTTCCTTGACGGAATGCGGGCCATCCCATTTAGCGTCAAATTTCTTCCCTCCTCGATGCGAGAGAATGATGGGACGTTTGACCGCCAGCACCAGTTCCCCTATCTGGAATGATCGAGGATGAATCTTCTTGTTGAAGGCGCGAGAGAGCCTGGCCTGATAACACTCCAGACGCTGTTGAGCTTCGAGGCGTCTTTCATCCAGTGCTTCCAATTCTGCTAGACGGAGCTAGGCGTTATCGTCGCTGGTGAGGCCTTCCTGGATTGCTATCCTGAGCGACGGGATCTGGAGCTCGAGCGGAAGAACGACTTCCATACCGTAGACGAGGGAATACGGTGTTGCTTGCGTCGGCGTGCGGAAGGACGTCCGGTAAGCCCATAGTGCTTCACCCATGCGTTCATGCCAATCTTTCTTTATCTTCGAGACGGTTTTCTCCAGCAGCTTGCACAGAGTCTTGTTGAAGGCTTCTGCTAGACCGTTGGCCAGAGCGTTGTACATCGTCGAACAATTCTGCTTAATGTTGTACAATGCGCAGAACTGGCTGACGGCAGCATTCTTGAACTGCTTCCCATTATCTGTTACGATGTAGCGGGGGACTCCATAGCGGAAGATGATGTCATTCTGGATAAAGCTGATGACGGAGTACTTTGTAACTTCCCGCAACGGTATTGCTTCAGCCCAGTTGGAGAAGTAGTCCGTTGCCGCCAAAATGTAGAGATGTTGCTTGGATGACTTGGGCAGAGGACCGACGATATCGAGACCCCATCCGTCGAAGGGCCAAGACGCGATTGTTGGGTGTAAAGGCTCCGGAGGTTGACGGATGTAGTCCCCGTGCATCTGGCAAGCTTGATATCTTCTCACGTAGTCCAAGCTGTCCTTGATCATGGTAGGCCAGTAGTATCCCATCCTCCTGACGCAGAAGTAAAGCTTCGGACCGGACTGGTGTGATCCACAGATTCCAGCGTGTACTTCTTCCAGTGCGGCTTCTGCTTCTCCTTTCGTAAGGCATCTCAGAAGTGTGCCATCGTAGCTTCGTCGGTATAGCTCGTCGTTGAAGTGGTAGAACCTTAGAGACCTTCGGTGGATGTCACCTTTGCGTTTTGGATCGTCGGGGAGTTTACCATGAACGAGAAAATCCACAAATGGCTGCCTCCAGTCTTGTTCTTTAATCTCGAGGACATGTACTGCGTTGGTTTGAACTGGTACTTCGAGTGGACCTTCCTCTTCGGTGATCACGAATCTTCTGCAGACGGGGACGACCAGCGAACGTTCTTCTGGAGACGGGAGTGTAGCCGCCAGATTTGCGAGTGCGTCCACCTGCTGGTTGAGGTTCCGGGAGACGTGCTGAATGGAAGTAGCCTTGAGTTTTCCGAGGAGCTTCAAAGCTCGCGCGTGCAACGGCACCAGGTCTTCTTTGTTGACTTCATATGCCCCCAGGACTTGTTGGATCACGAGTTGAGAGTCACCAAAGATCTCTAGTCCTTGAAGCTTCATTTCGTCGGCCAGCTCGAGACCGATAAGCAGGGCTTGATATTCTGCAACGTTGTTGGAACATGATTCCGACAGTAGGAATGAGAAGGGGAGTATTTCGTTGTCCGGAGTGACGAAGATGACTCCGGCTCCTGCTATGTCTTGCCTAGCTGCGCCGTCGAAGAATATTTTTCAGGAGGGGGCGACGTCGATGGAGAAAACTTCTTCATCCGGGAGGTCTTCTGATAACTCCCATTCTGCCGGGAGAGGGTATTCCGCGAGGAAGTTCGCAAGGGCCTGCCCTTTAACCGCTTTCTGCGGTACGAAGGTGATATCAAATTCAAGTAGCAGGAGGGCCCACTTGGCCAGGCGTCCGAAAAGCACTGGTCTTGACATGATGTACTTGAGGGGGTCAGCCTTCGAGATGAGTGTGATGGTGTGAGCCAGCATGTAGTGTCGCAGCTTTTTCGTAGCGAAGATGAGCGCTAAGCAGACCTTCTCGATTGGGGAGTAATTCAGCTCTGCGCCGACGAGAGTGCGACTTAAGTAGTAGCAAGCTGTCTCCACGCCAAGTTCATTGTTCTGGGCCAGGAGTGCCCCCAAGGATTGCTCCTGGGCGGCGATGTAGAGGATGAGCGGTCTTCCTTGAACTGGTGCTGATAGAACTGGTGGCTTCAGTAGATATGCCTTGATGTTTTGGAATGCCTCTTGGCAGGCTTCATCCCATTTGAACGGCGCTCCTTTCTTCATGAGGCGACTAAAAAGGTGACATTTTCCGGCCAGGTTGGCGATGAATCTTCGGATATACGCCAAGTACCCTTGGAGGCCTCTGAGGTCTCGCACTGTCTTTGGTACGGGCATATTGACGATAGCCTCAATTTTGGATTGATCTATCTCAATGCCACGATGTCGGACGACGAAGCCGAGGAACTTGCCTGAGGAGACTCCGAATGCGCACTTGAGTGGATTCATGTGGAGTTGGTACCTTCGAAGCCGTTTGAAGATTAGCTCGAGATCCTGTAGATATGCCGACTTCTTCTTGGATTTCACCACGAGGTCGTCGACGTAACACTCCACGTTTTGATGAAGAATGTCGTCGAAGATTCTCTGCATAGCTCGCTGGTAGGTGGCTCCTGCGTTCTTCAAACCGAACGACATTACTTTATAGCAGTAGATTCCTTTCGGTGTGCGGAATGCCGTGAGCTCTTCATCCATGGGTGCCATCCGAATTTGATTGTAGCCCGATGATCCGTCCATGAAAGTTAGCACCTCGTGACCTGTCGTCGCATCCACCATTAGCTCCGTGATTGGCAAGGGGAAGTCGTCTTTTGGACATGTGTTGTTCAAGTCTCTGAAGTCCACGCACACTTGGATTTGGCCGTTCTTCTTTTTGACTGGGATGACGCTAGAGATCCATGTCAGGTACTTGACCTCTCGAATGAAGCCGGCTTCGATCAATTTGTTGACTTCGCCTTCTATTTGGGGTACCAATTCTGGCCGGTAGCGTCTTTGTCCTTGCTTGATAGCGCTGGCTCCGTGTTTGACGCTGAGCTGGTGGACTGCGATTTTGGGATCGAGGCCCGGCATCTCCTTGTAGGACCATGCGAAGACGTCTCTGTACTCTCTAAGCAGTTTGATGTATGCTGCTTCCTTCTCAGGGGTCAAGAGTGTGCTGACGAATGTAGGCCGAGGCTCCGTCTCCGTGCCCAAGTTGATTTCATTCAAGTCATCAACGGTGGACTGCCCCCCTTCTTCGAGGACTAGCGGGGCGTTGGGCAACTCATCATCCGAAGTAGAAGTGTCACCGTTGTCAGGATCCGTAATGGAGATATGATTGACGGCAGCCATGGGTGGGTGTTGAGACGAAGTCCTCGATTGGCATCCCCAGACGATCGAATGCCGACTTCTTCTTTGATTGTTTGACCGGCCCGAGCCTCTCAAACACGGATGTGCGTTTTCGATTCGACCAGTCTTTACCACCTCTGGTTTGCTTCCGGAACAAGGCTTGGCATCGAGCCCGTCGTCGTCTTCTCCTGCTGTCTTGATGGCTGAGGTAGGTAGAGAGTGCATCGGAGATTATCGATCCTTCAGCTGCTTCATCTACCATCCTCGCCTCGATGTAGTTCGAGGTGAAGGTCTTCTTTGCTGCGGTTCTGATGACCAACGGAGCTTGACTGGAGCCGATGCCTCGGCGGTTTGGGAGAATTTGTTCTCCGTTTAGAAACAGCCGAGCTTGAGTTCTCGTCATCCCATATGGAGTTGCTGCTGGTGGAAGTGTGCCCATGGCGCTTTCTTCGTTGTAGCCGGCTTTGAGCAGCAACTTGGCAGCGTTTTGCCCCCAACTCCCTTTCGGCTTGAATCCGAGTTGCTCGAGGTCTGCCGATTCGACGGGTCTACTTGGGTTCGGAGCTTGCGTCAGACTAGGTAATGGCACCGTCATTTCTTGCAGAGTGATGACATTGGCCTGAGATAACGACGGGGCCAGCTTCCTTATCGGAGTAGAAGGCGATCGCTCGAATTTTTGGAGCCACTGAGGCGCAAGACGCAGGACTGGCGTCGCTTGGGCGGGCAACGGGGTATGTTGCACGGCTCTTGACTCGGGGCCGATGCGCATCCTTTGTCCAAGTTTCGGCGTTCCTTGGACCTTGAGTCTCGCCTCGTCATAAGGTGGCGCCGGGTTTGCGGGAAGAGAAGTCTTGTCCTTCTTTACTTCTTCAATTTTCTGGACTCGAGGGGCTTTAGCTGGCAGAACTTCCGCGACCAGGCCCTTTGCTTGGTAGAACTTAGCATCGGCTAGGTGTGCCTCGGCCTCGTTGAATGGCTTGTCGTCCGCAACTATGCACCTCTCCACGCCTTCTTCGTAGTACTTGAGGCACTGGTGCCAGGTGGATACCACGATGCCGTTCTCGTGCAGCCATGGTCTTCCTAACAGGAGACGGTATGATGTCTGGCAGTCGATGATGTGGAAGAAGACCGTTGTATCTAGCGGGCCGATGGAAAGCTTCAAACGAATGATTCCGACGGTGGACTGTCCGCCCTGGTTGAAGCCTTGAATGACCAACTGACTTGGCGAGAGCTGGTCGTTGGTGATGCCGAGTTGCCGCATCGTCTGGATAGGCATGATGTTGACGGCGGAGCCACAGTCCAACATGATTCGGTTCACTGGCTTCTCTTTGATGTATCCCGAGACGTAAAGAGGCCGGTTGTGCAACCGCGTCCCGAGTTGCAAGTCCTCATCCGAAAAGGTTATCGTTGCATCACACGAGGCCACAGCTTTGCGCCTTTGATCGTCCTTCCTCTTCCTTTTGTAGCTATCCGGATCGGCCAAGGCCGCAGCCATTGCCAGGCGAGCCTTCTTCGGGAGATGCAAAGCTTCGACGAGCGGCATGTGTAGGATTGCTTCGTCGTGAGAGGCGGTGCCCCCTTCGTTGGAGTCGTCTCCCTCATCGGTGGAATCGCCTTCTTTAGAAGTTTCGCTTTCATTCTTTCCTTTCGACGCCTTATGAACTTTGACCATGCAACAAGACACCTTGATGTGTTGGTCCACTGGGAGGAAGTGATCCGGGAAGAACTCCTGCAAGGTTGTCGGCTCTGGAAGGCTCTGCTGAAGGAGATCATCTTGGCTTGTAGGCGGCACCTTGAACGCCTTCCTCCTTGGAGTCTTTGGTTTTCTTCTTGTAGGTCTTCCGCTTGGTGAATCCCCTCGTCACACGGTCTTGCTTGAGCTTCTTTTCTTGCCATGGCTTTCGTCGTCGCGGTAGCATGACCCATGCTTCTTCGTCGGTGGATTCCCCTCCGCTAGGATGATGGTCGACAGCAGCAACTGGTTCCCTCGAAGGCACTTGTTCTTCCGGAGGCTCTACTGACTCGTCTTTCGATCCCCAGCCGGTGGGCTTGATTTCTTCAGCTGAAATCGATGGAGGCTTTGAATAGAGGACGTAATAGTCAAACTTCCCCGAAGGCTGGCCCAACAGACCGACTTCCGGATCTCCTTGCTCGTATCTTTTCCGAAGAGCGCGTTGGGACGTAGCTTGACTGGAAGGGATTTGCTCTCCTTGAGGCTCCACTGACTCGTCTTCCGATCCCCAGCCGGTGGGCTTGATTTCGTCGATTGAAACGGACGGAGGCCTTGAGAAGAGGGCGTAATAGTCGAACTTCCCCGAAGACTGGCCCAACAGACCGACTTCCGGATCTCCTTGCTCGTATCTTTCCTGAAGAGCGCGTTGGGACATAGCTTGACTGGAAGGGATTTGCTCTTCCTGAGGCTCCACTGGCTCGTCTTCCGATCCCCAGCCGGTGGGCTTGATTTCGTCGATCGAAACGGACGGAGGCCTTGAGTAGAGGACGTAATAGTCGAACTTCCCTGAAGGCTGGCCCAGCAGACCGACTTCTGGATCTCCTTGCTCGTATCTCCTTTGGAGCGCTCGTTGGGATATAGCATTGCTTGGAAGAGGTGCTGGCGTGAGCGATGATTGCCTCCAGGGCAGCGGCGTTTCTTCCTCGGTGAGCGCAGGAGTACGTTGACGTCGTTTCGAGATTTTCGGCTGGGAAGCTGACTTAGCGATTGGCGCTTGCCGGTTGATGTGCAATTTGGGCGTGCTTCGCCGAGCGGCAACGAGTACCGGCGAGAAGGAGCCGAAGGTGATGGACGTCATGTTGGCCGTAGCAACCTCCCCGGAGTCGATCTCTATCTTTCCTTGCTTTGCGAGCGCCATTATTTTCTCCTTGAAGACGAAGCATCTTTCGATGGGATGACTTACCACTCGGTGATATTTGCAGAAGAGAGGATCGTCGACGCGATGCATCTGCTCGAGCCTTTTCGAAGGAGGGAGCTCTATCATCTTCTCTTGCAACAGTTGGTCGAACATAGAGGAGACTTCCGAGTCTGGGAAGGGGTACTCCTTGGCTTCGAGCTCCTCGAGAGTCATCCTTTGTCTTGGCGGCGGAGGCGGTGGTATGGCGACTCCCTTCTTCTGATCCAGCTTGCCACCGATCTTGAGCGGTTTGGAGGTTGAAGCGACATCAGCAACATTGACTTGTTTCGGTTTCGGTGCCGGTGGCTTGTCCTTCGTCTCCACCTTCAAGAAGTCTTTGTTCTTCGAGTCCCCGCGGCTTGCTAGGCTGAGTTCCATGTCGTGAGCCCGAGTCGCGAGTTCTTCGAAAGAACGAGGCTTGATACCTTTGAGGATGTAGAGCAGGCCCCAGTGCATGCCTTGGGTGCACATCTCGATGGCCGAGTCTTCAGACAAGCGGTCTCGTGAATTCAGCGTGAGGTTCCTCTATCTGTCGATGTAGTCGATCACCGGCTCATCCTTCCTTTGCTTGACTGCAGTAAGCTCGGTCATGCTGACGATTCGTCTGGTGCTGTAGAAGCGATTGAGGAACTCCCTCTCCATCTGATCCCAGCTGTCGATGGTCCCTGGAGGAAGATCAACGTACCAGTCGAACGCGTTGCCTTTGAGGGTGCGGACGAATTGCTTCACCATCTCGTTGCCATATGTGCCGGCATTATTGCAGGTCTCGATGAAGTGGGCGACGTGCTGTCTTGGATTTCCCTTTCCGTCGAAGTGCTGGAACTTTGGTAGCTGGAATCCGACTGGGAAGCGTAGCTGCTGGATCCTCGCGGTGTATGGCTTCGAGTATGCTGCCGTGATCGGAGGAAGGCTACTGCTGTGGGAACGCATCATGTCGGCTATCAACGCTTGGACTTGCTGAGCATTCATCGTTGCTGTTGCCGGAGGTTGTGTGGCCACCGAGGCTGGCGCTGGGGAGACAACTTCCACTGGGACGGGAGCCGAGGAGAGCGCTGGAGTAACTGCTTGAATCGTCGGAACAACCTCTGCAAGAGCGGGAGTTGAAGACGGAACTGGAGTGGCTACTGGAGAAGCGACGGGTTGGCCGACTGCTGCAGCGTCCTTCGTGCTTAGCTTTTGGAGCAGAGTGTTGATGTGACGATCCTTCTCCTCCATCAGCCGAGTAATTTGCGCCATATCCTCGCTCATCTGCATGACTTGGAGCTGAAGAACGGACGGAGGATGGTGACGAAGAACGTCTCGGTGTTGCATGTTCGCATCCTCGCTGTCATCATCGGAGACGTAGTTATGCCGACTTGCTTCTGGCTGATGATTGATGTTTGCCCCCTGCAGAGGAGGTGCAACGTCCGCTGGAGAACCCGAACGGGCTCGGGGCTGGAGCTGGTCCTCCCCAAACTTCTGGACATGGACTCCAGGATCGAGGCTCGTTTCTTCATGCACTAAGGCCTCGTCGGCGCTTTGGCGAGCATCTTCGGTAGTAGCTTCTGGCACAAAGACGTCCGCAAGAGTCCGAGTACGCCGAGTGTAGACGCGTACCATTGGGGGAGGATCACCCTCCGGATTTACTGGATCACCGTGTCAGAGTAGAGGAGACTCGGCGATTGGTGAGAGGCTTGGAGCAAACGCATCGTTGTTTGTTCCGGCCATTGCAAACTTCAAGCAGCTTCTTCAACCGTACGGATGAAAGGAGAAGAGGTCCCACCGGGCGTGCCAGAAATCTGTGGACGCGGAAAAAAGCACGGGTCGTCTTTATTGCGCAAAACCAGATTACAAGTGTGGCCGGGACCCGGGTGGCTCGGGTGTAGCGAGTCCGGGTTGCGGCGAGTTTTGATCAGGGGATTGTGGGAAAGATCTTCTGGAGGATCCCTTTGATCCGCGTCTCCACGTGGTGTTCGTGCGAGAGCTCTGAAGGGGCTGCTCAGGACAGGGGTCTTTACAGGGTGAGGGTTTTGGAGAGGCTAAGGAATTTCCGCTGTTCTTTTGTCCCTTCCGTGCTTCGCGCTTTCTCGGCTAGGGGGTCTTCAGCTTAGTTCCTCGGTCTTCGCGTCTTCCTTGTTCCTTGCTTGACCTTGGCATCCTTGATCGTCGGTTCGCGGCGTCGATCGTGCTTTTGGCGTTGGCTTTTGCTTCGGCTTTTTGGCTTTGGCTTGGCTCTGGCGTGGCTCTGGCTTTTGCTTTGCTTCGGCGCTTGCACTTGGACGTAGCCGGGAGAGACTTGCGATGCTTTCGTTCTTTCGGACTTCGCGTCGTATCGGCTAGAACGTGCGATGCTTTTGCTCGTGGTCGGCGTAGTCGCTTGGCTTTGGCACTTGCGTTGCTTTGGCGCGGGCTTTACTGGGGCTTTGCTTTGGCTTCTTGCGTTGGCTTTAGCTTCAGCGTCAACTCGATCTTCTTCTTCGAACGACGTGGGCTACTTCTCCGGTGCTTCGACGGTTTGCGTGTCGACTTGACTTCTCTTCTTCTCCGGGCTTCTTTGGCGTGATCGGAGTCGAAGAATGCTTTCGAAGATAGTGGGGGTGGCACCGATCTCCGTGCGACGGTTGTGGCGTCGGCTTTTGTTGATGAAGACGACGAGGGTAGCGACGGTCTTCGTGCGACGGTTGTAGTGTCGGCTTTTGTTGATGAAGACGACGGGGGTAACGACGCTTCAGACGATCTGCTCCAGGCTTTCTTCTTCGTGGATGGCGCAGGCGTTGGTCGAAGACGACGGGGTGATGACGCTTCGCTTCTCTCCTCCGAGCTTTGGAGCTTGATCAGGATTGAGGACTTGTTGGAGCCGACGGGGTAGTGCCGCTCCGAGCTTCTTCTCCGGCCTTTGCTTTTGGCGTCTTCGGAGTCGAAGGGTCTTCTTCTCCGAGCTTTCTTCTTCGTGCATGGAGTCGAAGTCTTGATCTTCGTGTGCAAGGGTCTTCACGTTGATGAGGGCCTTCAGTAAGCCGATCCCTCGGGACAGGCTTGACTGTGCCTCGTGAAGCCTTGGGTCGGTGAAGAAGCGTCTCCTCTTCTGCAGAGCTCCCGCGCTTCGTCTTCAGTCTTCGACCTCTTCTTCATTCCCCCACCCCCTCTATTTATAGGCAAAGGGGAGGGGAGAGAGATATGGGAACTTTTAATTTTAAATCCCTTTTGTATCTCTCTCATAATTATCCGGGATTTATTCATCTATTGATGAGGGGAATAACATTTAGTTGTTTTCCTTTTCTGGCGGGTGCAATTATGGCTGAATTTCACACACGAAATCGATGGCGATCGGGCGCTTCTTCTTGTGCGTCGGATCGAGGGATCGACGCAGATCCGCGTGTGTGCAGACGTCATACGCAACCTCCCCCCGCGCATGGCGGTGTTTCCTTCCTTTTCTTTCTTTTCTTCCCTTTTCTTTTCTTTCCTTTTCTTTTCTTTTCTTTTCTTTTCTTTCTTTTCTTTTCTTTTCTTTCTTTCTTTCCTTGCAAGGCCGGCCGGCCCCCCCTTCATGGGGTTCGGTCATAGTAGGGCCGGCCCCTTCATGGGGTTCGGTCATGGTAGGGCCGGCCCCCCTTTTGCCGGGTGCGAGTCGGGTTTGCATCCGTGTCCGCACACATAAGTCGGGTCCGGGTCTGATGAAATTCGTGTGTCTACAATAGGCTTAGTATAGTCCAATCATTGATTGCCACATCAGCTGTTTGGAGTTTTTCTGTTGGAGCCAAGTATTGTTTATTTTATTAAATATCAGAATCTATGAGGGGTATTCATAAAATGTAAAAATTTGATTTCTATCAATACTTGTTAGGGGGTTATGTGTAAAATTGCCTAAATTTGACTCAACGCCCAGAGCTATTTCGTTCACGGCCATTAAAGGGTGATGAACATCACCCTCCTTTGGTCAATTTGAAGGGCATGCATGTTATTTTGCTCTATCGATAATGGTGAAATAAACAAAATCACTTGAAATGGGCCAATGAGGAGGAGGGTGATATTCATGATCTTTTAAGGACTGCCGGGGGATGTTATATACTAGAAACTATCTAGTGAACCGGGGGCATACTGTGAGATTTCCTCTATCCCAAAACTAAGGTATTGAGATGAGGTCCCATCATATATATAAAGATTGTTTCCGCCCTCTACTTTACCGAGGTGGGACTAATCTTCCAACACATACACGGGGTGTATGGTATGTGGAACAGTTATTCCCCTTAATCCTGTTCTAGAAGAGGTTATTACCGTAATGCAATTTGATGGTCCAACGTTCCGGTAGGTATAGAAACCACTGGAGTGATATTTTTTAGTTCCCAAGTCCTTCGTTCCACGGGAACAATTACCAGCCGTCATATTTAAATCATAAAATTTGGAATGGAAATAGATTGTTCCGGAATGATGCCAAACACCCCCATAGAGTCCCCAGATCGGTCGCTTCATGGAAACAGATTGTTCGAAAATGATGCCAAACACCCCCCAAGAGTCCCGTGGTTGATCGGAGCGACGCTGCGATACCACATGCATCAATTAGCTGAGTGAATTGTTCACCACATATACTCCTGCTGGTTCACTGAATAATTTCTCGTAAAATGCATCATGACGATTGCACCGATCACAGTATGAAAGCTGCCCAACAGGGAATCACAGCACTATCAACCAGACAAACTGTGATCGGGGATGCCACGTGAGGATGTACCTTTATGGAAATATTGAAATAGCAATGCTCCTCTTTCACACCCTTTTTATTGTATTTTATTTTTAGACCAATATACCATGAGTGATTGAGGTGGTTTTGCTACAACTTGTCTGCTCTTGTGCAGGTGACCATCACAAGGCAGCGTCCTATTGCCTGAATGTACCCGCCTCCGCGTTGCGAGAAAGATGAGGAAGGAGGTCACTTGAATGGGAATCAATGTCCGTTATGGGTTCCACTGACACCGTCGTCTAGCTTTCCCGATGTGACACCCTAAACCTCAAATTGATAGGATCACATTGGCCCAGCAGGTTCCGTCCAGACTCCAGCATTATGCCAGCTCCCTCACTCTTTCGCTCTATGGTCCCCCACCTCCCTCCAATCCCTCCATCAGCCCTCACTCCACCACTCCTCCAGCCCGCCACCTCCCAAAAACCCTTTCCCTCACTGGCCTCTGCTCCACCCTAACAACCAAACCACCACCATCTTGTCGCCGACAACTTCCACCTCCTGATGCGGACTCTTGCCTCCTACTCCAGTTTTAGAAAAAATTACACCACCCTCCCCTAGGCCCTCCATGATCCATCACCGAAGATGTTAGTCACTCACCTGGTCAACTATACTATATACTAAAACCAGGGATGCCCAGTGCATCCCTCCAGTATGAGATTCGTAGCCATTCGATTCACATCCTGTTGCATGACAAGGCACAGGTTTGGCACATACCTGTGCACAATACACCATAGTAAACCCTCCTTGCACCGCATAATTCACAGCCGTCTGATGTTACATGCAGTAAAACAATGAAAATAGCCAACATTCAATCAATAACAAGAGCTCAAATCACAGGTGGACACACATAAAGCCAGAAGCAATCACAGTAGTTTCCATGCCATAGTGCAAAACCAAGGCTCTCTTTAGCCGCCACAACTTCAAGTCCATGTGATGAATTGAAAGGAATCTTAACTGCCAAGGAAACTGTAAGAATTATTTTTACAGGCCGAATGTCGGAAAAAAACCCCAGAAAGCTAACCAGGCCCATTGGAGTACTCAAGTCATGAAATTAAAATAAAAAAGGATGATCGGTCCTTGTTCTTCAGCTTACGCCATTCCACATCTGAAATGGAAGTAAATGCTTTGGGACCAAAAATATCTCTCGTCAAGGTTTGAGCACCAGGGCAAGGCCCACCTTGGAACTCTTCTCGATGGCTTTGGTGTCGACTTCTGCAGAGAGGGTGACAAAGGACTTGGGCCTCCACTGATGCTGGATGAGGCCACTAACCTTGCCAAAGTTGTCGAAGCGTGCCTTCACCGTGGTCAGAGGGTCCAGTACGTGCTGCGTTCCAAAGGTGAGCACATTCTCGTTGC
Organism: Chamaelirium japonicum; assembly: GCA_947650365.1. Taxonomy (NCBI): domain Eukaryota; kingdom Viridiplantae; phylum Streptophyta; class Magnoliopsida; order Liliales; family Melanthiaceae; genus Chamaelirium; species Chamaelirium japonicum. The sequence continues at coordinate 6,019,724 of OX393559.1, read as the reverse complement.
TCGAGAAGCTGTGGGTGAGCTCCGCACCTACTGCTGTGGTAGACAACGGGCTAACAAAGTGGAAATAAGAAGCACTCAGGCTCTCACCCTTGTTGTTCCTGCAGGCACATTTTACAATCAAAGATAGACCACCAGAATAACCTGGATCTAACAATTAAATATAAAAAAATCAGGTTTCCAACTACTACAAAATAGATCCTTCAATAAATGACAGTTGGTTTTGGACAGGTACCGGATCCTCTGAGGATACGACCTCAGTTTAAGAGATAGGTTAGAGCCAAAACCGAATCACAACCGTCTGTTACACACAGGTCCGACTGGTGAATCGCACTTAGCCCCGACCGAAATGTAAAATAGCAGTCGTGATTCAGTTTTGGCTTTAACCTATGTCTTAAACTGAGGTTGTAATCTCAGAGAATCCACGGCCTTTTGGACAAGTTACTCACAAAGTCACAGAGGCAATAAGATCAGCATTGGTGATGTTCACCCCCGCATTGTACTTGGTGAAGTTCCCGGTCGCAGTATCGAGCGACACATCAGCACCAACAGCGACGGCATTGGTTCCAATCACACCAGAAAGGGTAACAACTGGGTTGGCAGTCAACCCAATACTCGCATTAACCCCCGCATAGTCATGCAGGTACTGCGCTTCAACCTGCAAACACAACCGCACCCCCAAAAAAAAAAGTCAACCACCACCCCACAATTTTTTTTTAAAATACATGGGTAACTCAGGCTGGCAAGCAAAGATGGCTTCCAACCTTGCCAGACCTCTGATCTGGAACAACAAAGCTGATAATCGTCTTCAACCCAGGTGTAGCCAACTCATCAACCGTAACAGTCGTTAAAAACTGAAAAGCATCAGTTGGTTAGTATCGTCGATCTGCAGTTAACAAACTTCACACAAACACTAAACAGACACATATCATAGTAATCAACACCTAAAACAATTTTTTTTTTAAAAAAAAACAGATTTAACAGGAAGGCGCCCTCCTTCTGGTATTGAGTCTTGCCTTCCTATGAATGAGAAAGCAGAGCAAAGAAATAAATAAAACAATTTAAAATATGTAATAACTTATTTTAAATAGAAATAAGTAATAACATAAACAGCTTTACAAGAAGGCCATATAATTTACTTATTCTCTACTCAATTACACATTCATTTTAATTAAACTGGGATATGTTCATTGTATGCATCTCGACAGAACCGTACACGATAGTGTCTTTGAGTTTCAGAGTCCAGACACAACAACAGTCGCATATTGCAGCAAAGTAAAGACAGTGAGAAGTTGGTTAATTAATACAATCAATAAGGACAATAAACACTCTTGTAACAAGTCTTACATTAGAGTCCGAGGTTGCTTTCACATCAACTGTAATATTCTTGTTCTTCAACTGAGATTGAATTTCACCAAGAATCAATTCGTTTTTCTTAGTAGCAGAAGCTGAAACTGCCTGCAATATGAAACAGAAGAAACTCAAGCAGAATAATGGCAAAAGAAAATGCAAAAACATTTGTAGAAAACAATTACACTCATTCGGACCCAAGTGCCCTTTCAATCTTAGCACAGTAAGATCCAACACCAAATGTTCAACAATACCAAAAAGGCAAAAACTTATTGCTAGACTAGATAGACCCAAATTTATATGGAATTGGTTTGGTACAACAGCAGGACAAAATATATAACTCCAATATTTACTACAATGTTAAAATAAAACAGTGCCAGCTGAATCTAGAAATAAATTTAGCATGTAATTATTCCAATCTTCCCAACAAAACAAAACAAAGTAAATGAAACAGTGAGAAAGACATAGTTCACTAGCTAACAATTCTTTAATCTTTATCCACAATGAACAATGTCTTCAAAAAATATTAAACAATGTCATACTGAAACCAAATTTCAAGAATGCCCCAGGGAAATTGGCAATTTAACCTTGACCTACAGGTTACCACTTGCAGTCCAAAGTGAATGGTAAGTCCGGGGAAGTCATGCAAGAGCAGGGGGAAAAAATCAACATAAAATCTGAGAGAGATCGTCTACAAGGATATCATAATTTCCAGAAATTATGGGCCCAACACCCTTAGCATATTTGCATTGGCTTTTAGAACACACAACTATTATACATGAATTTCAAAATCCGTATCCATTCTTCCTTCTTCTGCATTCTATTTCTTTCATTTTTTAAGCAAAATTCATGTGGGTCCATAAATAGATAGAAAAAATTAAAAGTAAAACAAGATGGTATCAAGGAATATGCATTTTGTTTTCTTGAACTTGTGTACCTATACTAAGATGTAAAACCTACCACAGCGAGATGGATCTGCTATACTATATTGTACAAAAATTTTAAAGAGAATAAATATCCATTGAGTCATTGACACATTCAGAGATCTTGTTGGTGCCCAAGGTTTTCATGGTTGTATTCTACAGAAATTGGCAAAGCTGATAATACTAGTACAATAGAAGAAAATAATCTCGGTGAGTCCGAGGTTTTGTGCAGAAGACATAATCTACAAAAATTATAAAGTGAAGGGCTATGTAGCCATGTGTCAGACTTTCATGCATTGAAAGAGATAAGTACTACTAAAAATATAAATTGATGCGACAAAACTCAGCACTGAAGCACAGAATATCTAGCGTACTACATATATTTGGACCCAACCACCATGAGCGCTGAAAAGAAATCAAGAGCATGAAACAATAAAACCACTTAATGGTGTTATTTATGCAGAACTCAATCCAAACAAAGAAAAAATAAAAGAAAAGAAGAATCATTACTGACTTTATTTGCAGGCAATGGGTTTGCTATCATGCAATAGATTTCCTTTATCTAAATATAGTTAACATCTAGTACAAAAGCATAAAATAATAGTGCAACACTGTTAAACCGATTCCCATGAAGTAGTAGATATACTCATCTAACCAAATGCAAGTAAAAAAGCAAGGTATTACCCGAACATCACAACAAGATCCCAAGCACACAGAAATAGAAAACTAATATTCAATTAAAAAATATGTGACAAAAACAATGTAAATATTTAAAAGAAATATGAATCTAAACCAGATGAACCTGAAAAGGTAAGATGGTCCCCAATGGATCATGTTTTTAGGCTGATCAATGATGCAAGTGACTAGAGGCTATTGCACTAGCAGCACTACAACAAGAGCATAGTGGATTACCTTTCAACATGGTTATGTAAATGCCTCAAGGTATGCACCAGGTCTCAAGACAAGACATGAATGTTATCTTCTTTCGGCACATAAAAATCAGGCCAAAAGTACTTAAAATCCCAACAATTCAAAAAGCATTTGAACACTTCATTCTCCTACATCAAGATACAAGCAATTACATCAAAACCATGTTTGTATATTATTTAGTCATGGTAATGGACATAGGCTGCTTTACAACGACTCCCGTGTCAGCAAAACGTTTGTGAGTCGACACGCACTCTGTGTCAACATGCATCGCTCTTGGAACACCGTGTCAGACCCTTCAAATGCATGAAGTATGTCACATAGAATCTGACAGTCCATTTACCTTAAAGACGTGTCTATTGTTGAAATCTGATTTAATGCCTTCAATAGAAATTTATGGGGAGTGCATGATATTAATTTTTGTTTAGATATTTCCATAATTGCATTGTCCTTTACAAAATATGCATTTGTCACATGAATCATTAGTGACAGCCAATGTTTTTAGACTCGGACTCGGAAAGCGACTCGTTACAGCCCTTAGCGACGCGACTCGGAAGAGTCGACTCGTGGCTCGTAAGAGTCATAAACATAGTGACTCGTTGGATTAATATATATAATATTAGATAAAATAGTAAAAATTTGGGAAAACTTAGATATATATTGCATTCATATGCCAAATAATATCACAAAATGCATCAATGTCATGCAACTATCAAAATATAATGGATAAAAACGACCAATCGAGTCAGAAACGAGTCTGACCTTGACTCGGACGAGTCATGGGACGAGTCAGACCTTGACTCGTCCGAGTCAGACACGAGTTAGACCATGACTCGGACGAGTCAGGTGGCCTGCGAGTCACTGGTCCGAGTCGGGTCGAAATCGAGTCCGAGTCGAGTCAAAACGAGTCGACTCGTCCGAGTCAGAACGAGTCTGAAAACACTGGTGACAGCATTAAAGATGGCAATACACTAGTATAACGTCCACAACTTTGATGAAGTTTGATTAATGAATACGGGGAAAAAACATCCATGTAATAATGGGAAAAATGCTATCCATAAGTTCATGAAACCTCAAATTGAATTAAAATTGAATCAGGTGTGCAGATTTTGACTTTTTTTTTTTTGAGAAGAGAGGGGGGGGGGGGGGGGGGTCCTCAAGGACCCTTGCTCCACTCTTGACTGCGTCTGATTACTGAATTCACCAGGTACCGCAGCTAAGGTTGGATTGGGGGTCTCCATGGTTGCCCGAATAATTTTATTAATCATATCAGTCCCATGGCGCTCCCTCTCAACAAGGGATGCGATACAATATGTAGTATGAGAAAGAAAGTGAACATTACAATCCACCACGTGCTTAGCCAACACATGGGCATATTCATTCGCCTCCCTAGGGACATGATGGGTATGATATGAATATCCGAATTACTGGCTTGAAGGCTCCAACGTTTAGCTATGATAGATCGCAGTTTCCAACGTGGGGAAAGATCCTCCTCGGATAGAAGTTGGGCAATGTTAAGGTTGTCACCCTCAATGATAGCCAGGTTGCACTTGATTTGACAGAGTCATGAAACTATCTCAAAAAATTAACGCTTCCACTTCCTCAGGAGAACAAGCTGGATATATATTGCCCGTGCTCCTGATATGCTCGACTCTATCATTTAGAATAACTACACATGTAGCCACGCACGATGATCGGACTGCCGCATCAACATTGACCTTGAGTTGTCCAACTGGTGGCCTAGTCCACACCTTTTCCTTCATATTTCATCGGACATCCGCTCAAGATTTGGAGAAGTAGTAATGCTGATTTGTCCCAACATGTATCCGACAAACTCTCTAGTTTGATAGATAACAAGAATTGGATTCGAGACCTTATTTTAAAAAATGGTGTTCCTCATCTTCCGTATATGCCAAAGGAGGACAATGGCCTTATAAAATATGTCAAAGACTAAAAGGTAGGCTTAGAAGTAGATAGGAAATATCCAATCTAGTCCTTGTAGCTTCGAAGATGACTCATAGTATCCATGCACAATGTTGATCCGAACCACACTGCAGAAGCAAAATCACTGGTGAAAAAGAGGTGTTCGTTTGTCTCAAAAGATTGCACAAAAGGCATGAGTCCTCTATATGAGGAATTCTATTGGCAAAACTCATATCGGGTGGGTAAGACCTCCTAGATCAACCACCATAGAAACATCTGAATTCGAGGTGATAACTCTTGTTTTACAAAAGAGTTTTAAGTTGCCATATTTGTTGTTCACCGAGGACAAGGCTTCAAACTTGTTTTAGAGAAGCTCCTTATATGCTGACCTTAAAAAGAATTTACTTGATCTTTGTTTAATCCACAAGAACGTATCCTCCAAATCATTGTGAGTGAACACTTGGATGCTTGAAATCGCATTAGCCGCCACTTGGTCGATACCCATCTGCATAAGAAATTATGAACTCATTTCCTGCGCAATCCGTGAGTTCTACCACCTTAAGATGCTTTAACATGGGTCTGTTCTGAGCCAGTCAAAATCTCGAGAGTGCAGGAATCCAAGGGTCTTGAAAAGCTATGACGTTTAACCCATTCCCTATAGACCAACAAACTCCCCTTTGAAGAGGGTCTCTGCAATCTAATATAAATTTCCAAAATGGTGAATGATAAGTTTGCTTCTTCACAGCTCAAAAAGATTATGTCTCCAAGTATTTCTTCTTTTAACATTTCTGCCCAAAGAGCACCTTAGCTATCCAACAATCTACAACCGAGTATCATGATGAGGACCTTGTTGACTAGTTCCATATCTCGAATGCCCAAACCTACCTATTCTTTAGGCTTATAAAAATGATGCCAACCCGTGCCAGCTTTCGTCGTAGAACCCCCACCATAAGTCTCTTTGTATCGAATTGAGCTTATCGGTTGCTGTTTTGGGGAGAAGAGTTGTGGCCATAAAATAGACAAAAAGAGAAGCCATGGTTGGCGTAATGATCATGGTCCGTCCTGTGTGGGACTATGAAGCACCGACACTCTCGGGACCTCAACGTGTCCGTGTCCGACACGTGTCGGACACCGACACTCGTCCGACACTCTCCGACACGTGTCGGACACACCAAAAAACGTGTCTTCTATGAAGAAAGATTGTCCGACACGTGTCGGAGCGTGTCGGATGCATGTTGGAGCGTGTCGGATATTATCGAAGAGGCATTTTTCTCATTTGAAGATGTTAGGTTCTTGAGATTACGAATCTTTCCATCAATGGGTCGAATGTGGAGGTCGTGATCTTCACGTCGATGGTGATGATATGGTAACACTTGACGTTGCCCTTGATGGATGATGATTTTATGCGTGTTCTATATGGTTTTTGTGTTTTGAAAGTTTGAAACTATACACATGAATCATTTATAATGTTTGTTGGAGACTTTTTTAGTTAACTATTAGCATTATGTTTGATTATAAATCATAATATAAGACTTGTTTTATATATATATATATATATATATACATATATATATATATATATAGAGAGAGAGAGAGAGAGAAAGAGAGAGAGAGAGAAAACGGGAGGTGAGCTGCCAGCTTTTTTTTTTTTTTGAGCTGTCAATATGAACCGTTTGATCGCCAAAGAGTGAAGGGCTGTGATGTGTTGTATTACAGCTGTATTACAGCACAGCTGTAATACAGCTGTGTTACCCGAGCTCCAGCCCACCGCCGGACAACCCGGACCTCCCCGACCTCACACCCGGCGCCGGCAAACCCCGATCGGAGGCCTCCGGCAGCCCCTTCCTCTCGCGACCACCAGCGAGGTCCGGCGGCGCCGATCAAGCCCCAACCTCCCCCGCGCCCCAGCCAACGCTACCCGCGCCCCGGCCAACGCGCCGCCTGCGCCCCGCACCGCCTGCGCCCCGCGCCCCGGCCAACGCCGGTGCCGGGCGGGTGCTGCTGCCGCTCGCGAGCCGGGCTGCTGGTCGGAGGGGCTGGAGGTGGGGGTGCCGGAGGGCTGTCGGGCTGGTCGGAGGGGGCTGGAGGTGGGGGTGCCGGAAGGCCGTCGGGCTGGAGATGGGGGTGCCGGAGGGCCGTCGGGCTGTGCTCGAGATCGAGAGAGAGAGAGAGATCGAGAGAGATGTCAACACAGTGTAAAAGATTTTTTTTTTTTAATTAAATGGACTGTTGGTGATGGGGATCGGAGGGCTATTAGCTGACAGCCCAAAGTTGCAAATGGGCTGTCAGCTCATATCCCGTATTCTCTCTCTCTCTCTCTCTCTCTCTCTATATATATATATATATATATATATATATATATATATATATATATATATATATATATATATATATATATATATATATATATAATTCAGCGTGTCCCCTAACGTGTCCGTGTCCTGGTTTTTTGAAAAATATCGTGTCGGCGTGTCCGTGTCGTATCGTGTCCGTGTCCCGTGTCCGTGTCCGTGTCCGTGTCCGTGTCCGTGCTTCTTAGGTGTGGGATACCACCTTGGCCTTCCACCCCATTAAGTGCACCTTCATACGGTCTATAAGGAATGGAAAGAAAATGATTTAGATCAACCCAAGAAAAAAGGGTTTCCCAAATATTTTTCTTCTCTGCCCATGACTTGGACTCCTATCTTCTGAGATAGCCTCTCCCTGACAATGCGAGTTATATTTTTACCAAAGTAATTGAAAATTTCTCAAAGTTAACTATTTAGCCTGACCAATTTCCATACAAAGAAATAGTATCTTTAACCTCAAGAAGGTTCTCCTTGGTGGCTCTTCCAAAGATAAATAGGTCATCAACAAACATAAGATGGGAAGCCGAAAAGCCAATTTGCCCTACTCACATGTCATGGATGATTATCTTCTATTCTTTTATCAAAAGAAGTCCCAACAAAATTTTAGAGCATAGAAGGAAGAGCTAGGGGGATAAAGGATAGCCCTGACGGAGTCCACTCTCACATGTGAAGGACCCTTGACGACTCCCATTAATAAAAATTGAGAAAATAGGTTTCGGAATATAGGTCCTAATAAGCTCACAAAAATGTGACGAGAATCCCATCATCTTCATGATACTGATAGCCATCAAGACTGACCACTCAACCCGATCATAAGGTAATCAAGGTGTCGCCTAGGCGATTTCGGGTCTAGTCGCCTGTGCGGCAGCCTAGTCGAGCGATGGTGATTTAGAGGAGCAACGTAGTACCGACACCCCCTTGATCATTAATGACCATTGGCCAGCACATGCGACGGCCACCTGAGATCACCGGTGACCACTGACACCCACCGATAAGCTTTTTTTTTTTCTCCGTTTTTTACTTTGTTTCCTTTTGTACCTATGATTCATACATTAATTAATAAGGCATTTTCTTTGTCTTTCACTCTATACATCTCATCTAATGAATTCATCTATATGTTCTTTTTTAGTGTTTGAATCATTATTTTTAGGGTTAAATTTATTGTTTGATTATTGATGGGTTTTTTTTTCTTTAAAATAACTTCTTATCTACGTGTAATCTATCCTCTTTAATACTCATATTCCTCTCACGACCTCTCACGAATCCATCTATATGCCTTTCACGAATCCATCTATATGTCTTTTGTAGTGCTTTTATCCTCTTTATATTTGGTTTTTTTTTATAATTAGACATTAGTGTTTCTATCCTCTTTAGTTTTATGTTTAATACTTTGATTTTTTTCAGATACATACCAAAAAGAGGAATAGGTTGAAGTAAAAATAAGTTGAATGGTTTGATATATTTTCGCAACAACCAAAAGCTAATGGAGAGGTACAACAAGGACTCGTTAAACCCCATCACACTACAAAACATCAAATAGTCCAATGAATGGCTCACGGGGAGATCAGAAGAGCAATTGGTTCATGAGAATGATGACTTGACATGGAACCAAGTTTCTGAGGCTTCAGGTGTAAATGAACCACATGCACGACGTAGTACTAGGGGGTCTTCTTGATTACAGAGAGTCGTTAAACAAGAGAAACCACTATTTGACTCCAACGAAAGTGACACCGACGAGGAAGAACAATATGTTAAGGTCAAGGAGGATTCAGATGAGGATGAAAACGATACAGATCATGCGGAGTCTATAATTTATTCCATGTTTGATGATGATGAATGATATCCATGGTTTTATGTATTTACATTTCAGTGATTTAACATGACAATGCGAGGAGATTGGATAGGTTATGAATTGCAAGGGGACTTCCCAAACCCCTGTAATTCTAACTGGTAATACACATTTATCTAGTGGCACAGGGATCCCATTGCCGCCTTTTGAATTATGGAAGAGTTTAGAAGAGATAATGTCATACTCAATATTAATTATTAAATCTAACATTTCCAAAATGGGTCCATAAAACCAATTTTTTTTTGCTTTTGTCATGTTGGACAAGTATCCTCGTGTCTAAATCTAAAACCCATGTTTGTATCCTAGTGCAGACTAGCATGATGTAAGCCATTGCATTGTGAATAAAAAACATCATATAAAATTTGCAACATGGTTGTCAAAAGGCTTACACCTTGAGGCAAGCATCAAGGAATATGTTTCGTCCAAGATACTCAAGGCTTGTGCCTTAGGATACTAATGTATATGCTGTAGACACACGAATTTCGTCGGACCCGAACCCGACTTACGTGTGTCGACGCGGATGCAAACCCGACACGCGGACCCGACTCAAAGGCCCCTACGTGGATGCAAACCCGACACGCGGACCCGACTCGCGCGCACCGATGCGGACCCGGACCCGACTCGCACCTAGCAAAGAGGAGCGGACCCCATGCGTCAAGGGGGGCCGGCCCCTACTAGGGTCCGAACCCCATGGGGCCGGCCCCTACTAGGACCCGAGCCACATGGGGCCGGCCCTAGTAGGACCCGAACCCCATGGGGGGCCGGCCGGCCCTGCAAGGAAAGGGGAGAAAAAGAAAGAAAAGAAAAAGGAAAGAAAAGAAAGGAAAGAAAAGAAAAAGGAAAGAGAAGAAAAGGAAAGAAAAGAAAGAAAAGGAAAAAATACCGCCATGCGCGGGGGGAGGTAGCGTATGACGTCTGCGCACACGCGGATCTGCGCCGATCCCTCGATCCGACGCACAAGACGAAGCGCCCGATCGCCATCGATTTCGTGTGCGAAATCCAGCCATAATTGCACCCGCCAGAAAAGGAAAACAACTAAATGTTATTCCCCTCATCAATGGATGAATAAAATCCGGGTAATTATGAGAGAGATACAAGGGGATTTAAAATTAAAGAGTTTCCATATCTCTCTCCCCACCTCTTTGCCTATAAATAGAGGGGGTGGGGGAAGGAAAAAATGGTCGGGAAATTGAAGACGAAACGCCAGAGCTCTGCAGAAGAGGAGACGCTTCTTCATCGACCCAAGGCTTCACGAGGCACAGTCAAGCCTGTCCCGAGGGATCGGCTTACTGAAAGTCCTCATCAATGTGAAGGCCCTTGCACACGAAGATCATCCCTTCGACTCCGTTCACGAAGAAGAAAGCTCGGAGAAGAAGAACCCTTCGACTCCGAGGACGCCAGAAGCAAAGGCCGGAGAAGAAGAGGAGCGGCACTACCCCGTCGTCTCCAACAAGCTTCGACTCCGATCAAGCCCAAAAGCCCGGAGAAGAAGAGGAGCGGCACTACCCCGTCGTCTCCAACAAGCTTCGACTCCGATCAAGCCCAAAAGCCCGGAGAAGAAGAGGAGCGGCACTACCCCGTCGTCTCCAACAAGCTTCGACTCCGATCAAGCCCAAAAGCCCGGAGAAGAAGAGGAGCGGCACTACCCCGTCGTCTCCAACAAGCTTCGACTCCGATCAAGCCCAAAAGCCCGGAGAAGAAGAGGAGCGGCACTACCCCGTCGTCTCCAACAAGCTTCGACTCCGATCAAGCCCAAAAGCCCGGAGAAGAAGAGGAGCGGCACTACCCCGTCGTCTCCAACAAGCTTCGACTCCGATCAAGCCCAAAAGCCCGGAAAAGAAGAGGAGCGGCACTACCCCGTCGTCTCCAACAAGTCCTCGATCCCGATCAAGCCCCAAAGCCCGGAGGAGAGAAGCGAAGCGTCATCACCACGTCGTCTTCGACAAACATCTGCACCATCCACGAAGAAGAAAGGCTGGAACAGATCATCCGAAGCGTCACTACCCCGTCGTCTTCATCAACAAAAGCCGACGCTACAACCGTCGCACGGAGATCGGTGCTACCCCCACCATCTTCGAAAGCATTCTTCGACCCCGATCACGCCAAAGAAGCCCGGAGAAGAAGAGAAGTCCCGTTGACACGCAAACCGTCGAAGCACCGGAGAAGTAGCCCACGTCGTTCGAAGAAGAAGATCAAGTAAACGCCAAAGCTAAAGCAACGCAAGAAGCCAAAGCAAAGCCCCAGTAAAGCCCGCGCCAAAGCAAAGCAAGTGCCAAAGCCAAGCGACTACGCCGGCCACGAGCAAAAGCACCGCACGTTCTAGCCGATACGACGCGAAGTCCGGAAGAACGAAAGCATCGCAAGTCTCTCCCAGCTACGTCCAAGTGCAAGCGCCGAAGCAAAGCAAAAGCCAGAGCCACGCCGGAGCCAAGCCAAAGCCAAAAAGCCAAAGCCAAAGCCAACGCCAAAAGCTAGATCGACGCCGCGAACCGACGATCAAGGACACCGAGGTCAAGCAAGGAACGAGGAAGACGCGAAGACCGAGGAACGAAGCCGAAAACCCCCTAGCCGAGAAAGCGCGAAGCACGGAAGGGACAAAGCAACGGTGGACATTCCTTAGCCTCTCCAAAACCCTCTCCCTGTAAAACCCCTGTCCTGGGCAGCCCCTTCAGAGCTCTCGCACGAACACCACGTGGAGACGCGGATCAAAGGGATCCCCCAGAAGATCTTTCCCACAATCCCCTGATCAAAACTCGCCGCAACCCGGACTCGCTACACCCGAGCAACCCGGGTCCCGGCCACAATTGTAATCTCGTTTTGTGCAATAAAGCCGACCCGTACCTTTTTTGCGCATACAGATTTCTGGCACGCCCGGTGGGACCTCTTCTCCTTTCATCCGTACGGTTGAAGAAGCTGCTTGAAGTTTGCAATGGCCGGAACGAACAACGATGCGTTTGCTCCAAGCCTCTCACCAATCGCCGAGTCTCCTCTACTCCGCCACGGTGATCCAGTAAATCCGGAGGGTGATGCTCCTCCAATGGTGCGCGTCTACACTCGGCGTACACGGACTCTTGCGGACACCTTCGTGCCAGAAGCTACTACCGAAGATGCTCGCCAAAGCGCCGACGAGGCCCTGGTGCATGAAGAAACGAGCCTCGATCCTGGAGCCCATGTCCAGAAGTTTGGGGAGGACCAGCCCCAACCCCGAACCAGTTCGGGTTCTCCAGCAGACGTTGCACCTCCTCTGCAGGGGGCAAACATCAATCATCAGCCAGAAGCAAGTCGGCGTAACTACGTCTCAGATGATGACGGCGAGGATGCGAACATGCAACACCGAGGCGTTCTCCGTCACCACCCTCCGACCGCTCTTCAGCTCCAAGTCATGCAGATGAACGAGCACATGGCGCAGATTACTCGGCTAATGGAGGAGAAGGATCGTCACATCAACGCTCTGCTCCAGAAGCTAAGCGCAAAGGACGCTGCAGCAGTTAGCCAACCCGTCGCTTCTCCGGTAGCCGCTCCAGTTCCGTCTTCAACTCCCGCTCCTGCAGAAGTCGCTCCGACGATTCAAGCAGTTACTCCAGCGCTCTCCTCGGCTCCCGTCCCATTGGAAGTCGTCTACCCGGCGCCAGCCTCGGCGGCCACTCAACCTCCAGCAACGGCAACGATGAATGCTCAGCAAGTCCAAGCGTTGATAGCCGACATGATGCGTTCTCACGGCAGTGGCCTTCCTCCGATCACGGCGGCATACTCGAAGCCCTACACTACGAGGATCCAGCAGCTACGCTTCCCAATCGGATTCCAGCCGCCAAAGTTTCAGCACTTCGACGGAAAGGGAAATCCGAGACAGCACGTTGCCCACTTCATCGAGACCTGCAATAATGCCGGCACATATGGCGACGAGATGGTGAAGCAATTCGTCCGCACCCTCAAAGGCAACGCGTTCGACTGGTACGTTGATCTTCCTGCAGGAACCATTGACAGCTGGGATCAGATGGAGAGGGAGTTCCTCAATCGCTTCTACAGCACCAGACGAACCGTCAGCATGATCGAGCTCACCGCCGTCAAGCAAAGGAAAGACGAGCCAGTGATCGACTACATCGACAGGTGGAGGAACCTCGCGCTGAATTCACGAGACCGCTTGTCTGAAGACTCGGCCATCGAGATGTGCACCCAAGGCATGCACTGGGGTCTGCTCTACATCCTCAAAGGTATCAAGCCTCGGTCTTTCGAAGAACTCGCAACTCGGGCTCATGACATGGAACTCAGCCTAGCAAACCGTGAGGACTCGAAGAACAAGGACTTCTTGAAGATAGAGAAGAAGGACAAGCCACCGGCAACGAAACTGAAACAAGTCAATGTTGCTGACGTCGCTTCAACCTCCAAGCCGCTCAAGATCGGTGGCAAGCCAGATCAGAAGAAGGGAGTCACCATACCACCGCCTCCGCCGCTAAGACAAAGGATGACTCTCGAGGAGCTCGAAGCCAAGGAGTACCCTTTCCCAGACTCGGAAGTCTCCTCCATGTTCGACCAGCTGCTGCAAGAGAAGATGATAGAGCTCCCTCCTTCAAAGAGGCCCGAGCAGATGCATCGTGTCGACGACCCTCTCTTCTGCAAATACCACCGGGTGGTGAGTCATCCCATCGAAAGATGCTTCGTCTTCAAGGAAAGAATCATGGCGCTCGCTAAGCAAGGGAAGATAGAGATCGACTCCGGGGAGGTTGCTACGGCCAATATGACGTCCATCACCTTCGGCTCCTTCTCGCCAGTACTCGTCGCTGCCCGACGAAGCATGCCCAAACTGCGCATCAACCGGCAAGCTCCAATCGCTAAGCCAACTTCCCGGCCGAAAGTCTCGAAGCGACGTCAACGTACTCCTGCGCTCACCGAGGAGGAAACACCGCTGCCCTGGGGGCAATCATCGCTCACGCCAGCACCTCTTCCAAGCAATGATACATCCCAACGAGCGCTCCAAAGGAGATACGAGCAAGGAGATCCGGAAGTCGGTCTGCTGGGCCAGCCTTCGGGGAAGTTCGACTATTACGTCCTCTACTCAAGGCCTCCTTCCGTTTCGATCAACGAAATCAAGCCCACCAGCTGGGAATCGGGAGAAGAGCCAGTGGAACCTCGAGAAGAGCAAGTCCCTTCCAGCCAAGCTATGTCCCAACGCGCTCTTAGAGAAAGATACGAGCAGGGAGACCCAGAAGTCGGTCTGCTGGGCCAGCCATCAGGGAAGTTTGACTATTACGTCCTCTACTCAAGGCCTCCATCCGTTCCAATCGAAGAAATCAAGCCCACCGGCTGGGGATCGGAAGATGAGCAAGTAGAGCCTCCGGAAGAACAAGTGTCATCAAAGAAGCCAGTTGCTGCTGACGACCATCATCCTAGCGAAGGGGAATCCACCGACGAAGAAGCATGGGTCATGCTACCGCGGCGGCGAAAGCCTTGGCAAGAAAAGAAGCTCAAGCAAGACCGTGCGATGAGGGGATTCACCAAGCGGAAGACCTACAAGAAGAAAAGCAAGACTCCAGGAAGGAAGGCGTTCAAAGTACCGCCAGCGAGCCGAGACGATATCCTTCAGCAGAGTCTTCCAGAACCGACAACTTTGCAAGAGTTCTTCCCGGATCACTTCCTCCCGGTGGACCAACACGTCAAGGTGTCTTGTTGCATGGTCGAAGTCCATGAAGTGTCGGAAAGAAAGAACGAAGGCGAAACTTCTGAAGAAGGCGACTCCACCGATGAGGGGGACGACTCCAACGATGGGGGCACCGCCGCTCACGACGAAGCAATCTTGCACATGCCGCTCGTAGAGGCTTTGCATCTTCCGAAGAAGGCTCGCCTGGCAATGGCGGCGGCCTTGGCCGATCCAGATAGCTACAAGAGAAAAAGGAAGGATGACCAGAAGGGCAAAGCTGTAGCCTCGTGTGATGCAACGATAACCTTTTCATACGAGGACCTGCAACTCGGGACGCGATTGCACAACCGGCCTCTTTACGTTTCGGGATACATCAAGGAGAAGCCAGTGAACCGAATCTTATTGGACTGTGGCTCCGCTGTCAACATCATGCCCATCCAGACGATGCGGCAACTCGGCATTACCGACGACCAGCTCTCACCAAGTCAGTTGGTCATTCAAGGCTTCAACCAAGGCGGACAGTCCACCGTTGGAATCATTCGTCTGAAGCTTTCCATCGGCCCGCTAGATACGACGGTCCTCTTCCACATCATCGACTGCCGGACATCATATCGTCTCCTGCTAGGAAGACCATGGCTGCACGAGAACGGCATCATAGTATCCACCTGGCATCAATGCCTCAAGTACTACGAAGAAGGCGTGGAGAGGTGCATAGTTGCGGACGACAAGCCATTCAACGAGGCCGAGGCACACCTGGCCGACGCTAAATTCTACCAAGCAAAGGGCCTGGTCGCGGAAGTTCTGCCGGCTAAAACCCCTCGAGCTCAAAAGATTGAAGAAGTAAATAAGGAAAAGACTCCTCTTCCCGGGAATCCAGTGCCATCTTCGGACGAGGCGAGACCCAAGGTCCAAGGAACGCCGAAACCTGGACAAAGGATGCGCATCAGCTTCGAGCCAAGAGCAATGCAACATACCCCGTTGCCAATCCAAACGGCGCCTGTCTTGCGTCTCGCGCCTCAGTGGCTCCGCAAATCCGAGCGATCACCTTCTACTCCGACAAGGAAGCTGGCCCCAACGTTATCTCAGGCCAATGTCATCACTCTGCAAGAAATGACGGTGCCACTACCTAGTCTGACGCAAGCTCCGAACCCGAGCAGACCTGTCGAATCAGCAGACCTCGAGCAACTCGGATTCAAACCGGAAGGGAGTTGGGGGCAAAATGCTGCCAAGTTGCTGTTCAGAGCCGGCTACAACGAAGAAAGCGCCATGGGCACACTTCCACCAGCAGCAACTCCACATGGGATGACGAGAACTCAAACTCGACTGTTTCAAAACGGAGAGCAAATTCCCCCGAACCGCCGAGGCATCGGCTCCAGTCAAGCTCCGTTGGTCATCAGAACTGCAGCGAAGAAGACCTTCACCTCGAACTACATCGAGGCGAGGATGGCAGATGAAGCAGCCGAAGAATCGACAATCTCCGACACACGCTCTGCTTACGCAAGCCATCCCGATAGCAAAAGAAGACGACGACGGGCTCGATGCCAGGCCTTGTTCCAGAAGCAAATCAGAGGTGGTAAAAACCGGTCGAATCGAAAACGCATGTCTGTGTTCGAAAGACTCGGGCTAGTTAAGCAATCAAAGAAGAAGTCGGCGTT
Organism: Chamaelirium japonicum; assembly: GCA_947650365.1. Taxonomy (NCBI): domain Eukaryota; kingdom Viridiplantae; phylum Streptophyta; class Magnoliopsida; order Liliales; family Melanthiaceae; genus Chamaelirium; species Chamaelirium japonicum. The sequence continues at coordinate 6,003,117 of OX393559.1, read as the reverse complement.
CGATCGCCTGGGGATGCCAATCGAGGACTTCGTCTCAACACCCACCCACCCACCCATGGCTGCCGTACATCATATCTCTATTACGGATCCCGACAACGGTGATACTTCTACTTCGGACGACGAATTGCAAGACGCCCCGTCGGTCCTCGCAGAAGGGGGGCAGTCCACCGTTGATGACTCAAAGAAAGGGGGCAGTCCAAGAAGACGACGACGGCATACTTCTTCAGTGCCTAGGGCCAAATCCTTACTGTCTTGGGGGCAACCGTCTCTCATGCAAGCACTCCATCTTCCAAACGAAGCTACGTCCTGGCACATGCTCAAAGCGAGAGACGAACAAAGAAGCCCCGAAGTCAACCTGCTAGGCCAACCATCAGGTAAGCTCGACTTCTATGTCCTCTACTCCATGCCTCCTTCGATTCCAAACAAAGATGAATCGGTACAGTCTCTAGAAGAGCAAGTCCTTCCGATCAAGGAAGAGCCTTCAGTCGCAACACCAGTTCTTCACCTTGGCGAGGAAGATCTTAACACATGGGCTATGGCGCCTCGAAGGAGAAGGCCACGACGATCAAGCTACAGGATAGCACGCCTAGCTAACCATGAGAAAGATCGGGCGACAAGAAAACTCCTCAGAAGAAAGTCCTTCAAGGAAAAGAATGAAGCTCCAGGAAGAAAGACGTCCAAAGTACCACCAGCAAATCTGAAAAATCTCCTCCAGCAAAGCTTTCTAGAGCCAGTGACACTCCAGAAGTTCTTTCCTATTTGCTTCCTTGAAGCTGGTCAAAACTTCAAGATCTCCTGCTGCATAATGGAAGTTCACCAAGTGCTCCGGAAAGACGATGAAGAAAGCAGCATTAACATCGAAAGCATGGGGAGAAGCATCGCCGCCAACGGCAAGCTGTTCAACAAGGCTAAAGCACACCTTGCTGATGCCAAGTTTTACGAGGCCAAAGACTTCGTTGCAGAAGCTCCTCCAGCAAAAGCTCCACAAGTCCAGGAAGTCAAAACAGCTGCGATGGACAAAAGCTCTCCACTTGCAAAACTAGTGACATCCTCCATCCAGACAGCGCACAAAGACAAAGAAGCGCCAGCACCAAGACGGAAAATTCACATCAACTTCAAATCAAGCTCGATGCGATGCATTCCGTTGCCTGCTCAAGTTGCTTCAGTCCTGCGGCTCGTACCTCAATGGCTTCACAAACCAGGACGATCGCCTTCCCCTCCAGCAAAGGAACCAGCGTTATCATTCTTCGGGGCCAACTTCAGCACGTTGCAAGAGATGACACTACCGTTACGTGGTCTGTTGCACATCTCGAGCTCAACCGAGTCTTCCGAGCGCACCAGCTCTGAGCAACTTGCAATCAAGTCAGAAAACACTCGGGGGCAAAACTCCACCGAGTCAATGTTCAAATCCAGCCGCAGCAAAGAAAGCATGGCACACATGGGATCACTACCCTCAGCTGCAATACCACATCGCCTGACAAAGACTCAAGCTTGCCTCTTCAAAAGCGGCGAACGAATCCTTCCAAATCGCCGAGGCATTCACTCCAGTCAAACTCCAGCAGTCATCAAAACTCCAGTCAAGAAGATCTTCACTTCTAACTACATTGAAGCGAAGAGGGCAGGCAACAACCGCGAACCAGTGGCGACTTTGCCTACCAGCTGCAAGTCCCTCAAAAGGTACTTTGCTTAGCGCAAGGTTACCCCCCTTGCCCGGAAAAAAAAAAAAAAAAAAAAAAAAAAAAAAAAAAAAAACGAACTACGTGCGACTTGATCCCTCTCAGTAGGGTACGTAGGCAACCTACAAAGGTTCAGTCCAGACAAAAAAAGAAACATCCCAACGTCGTCCAAGAAGGCCAGTCCAGAAGAGAATGAGTGCAGATCCACAAGTCCAGTTAGCAAACCGAAAGATGACAAGAAAGTCAGTCCTTGAGGCGCTGGAGCAGCTCGCCCCCTGCGGCCTACACGCGCTGCAACTCCCGGGGTAGAGAAGCCGTCAACTTCCGACGCGTCGCCAGCTATGCATGCTGCTCCGCAAGGATCGCTCCGGCAGCCTTCTCGATCACTCCACCCGCTCCCGGCAATTCGTCAGCTCTTCACGCTGCTTCGCAAGCTCTACTCCAAACGTCTTCTCGGTTGCTCGAGCTTTCCCCAAATGGAACTCCAGCTTCTAAATCGACGCACAAGTAGCAAGTCGAAGTCCTTAAGGCGCTGAAGTGGCTCGCCCTCCGCAGCTTACACGCGCTGCAACTCCAGAGGTAGAAAAACCGTCAGCTTCCGACGCGTCGCCAGCTATGCACGCTGCTTCGCAAGCTCTGCTCCAGACATCTTCTCGGTCGCTCAAGCTTTCCCCAAACGAAACTCCAGCTTCTAAAGCGACGCACGAGTGTGGCAAGTCGAAGTTCCTAAGGCACCAAAGTGGCTTGCTCCCAACAGCTTACACGCGCTGCCATTCTAAGGGTAGGGAAGCAGTCAACTCTCGACGCGTCGCTAGCTTTCCGCTGCTTCACAAACTCTGCTCCAGAAGTCTTCTTGGTCGCTCGGGTGTTCTCCAGCTTCTGAAGCGATGCTTGACGTCTCTCCCCCTCAGTCGCAGCTAAGCCCAAGGAAGCGTCCTCCAGCGAAGACCGTTGTAAGCAATGAAGCTCGCCACCCTCCAAAGAAGGTGCGCATCTGCTCTGCAGAAAAAGAGTCGTTGCCTTGAAATCCACCGGGCTCATGCAAAAGCTCAGGCCCACCTGAATGATGGAAACTGCCACTGAAGTCAAAAGCAGCAACCCGAAGAATGGCGGACGCATAAACAACAACCGCAGCCTTCGTGACCTCCACGAAGCCAAAAGAACCACTAGAGCTGTCATCAAGGTCAAGATCGACAAGCAAAAGACAACCAAAGCAGTCTACTCCTTGTTGATGCTCGTGGCCTTGTCATCCTCTTCAGAATGCCCATCTCGGTGTCCTTCAAGCTGACATTGCTACCAGAAAGGGGGACGAATATTGCAAGGATATGAAAAGTGCAAGACCGATCGAAAGGTAAAGTCAGTTCAATTCAATTCAAAAAAAAAAAAAAAAAAAAAAAAAAAAAAAAAAAAAAAAAAAGGAGGGAGCCGCCTTCCCTGGCCTTCAACGCCTCCGACTCATCCTCGCGCCAGGCGATTGCCACCACACTCGGCTTTGTCTTTTTGCCGTGCCGTTGTTATTATGCTCCCGCACCAAGAAGACGATAACACTCCGCTGAAGAATCTTTCGGCTCCAAGCCGCCGAAGAATGCTTCGCCGCCAAGACTGAAGCTTTCGTCTTCACGAGCCGTCGAAGAATCCTTCGTCTTCAAGCCGCCAGGAGGGCCTTCGTCTCCAAGCCATCGAAGAAGCCTTCGTCTCTAAGCCGTCGGAAGCCTTCGTCTTCAAGCGCCGCGCACCATCGCTGCCGTCGTCGACGAAAGAGGCGACACCGGGAAGACGGAGCAAGTCTCGTGCAACCCCAGGCAGCACTCTTCCGCCGACGGTCTCCAAGCATCGAAGAAGCCTTCGTCTCCAAGACCGACGGAAGCCTTCGTCTTCAAGCGACGAGCACCATCGCCACCGCCGTCGACGAAAGAGGCGACACCGGGAAGACGGAGCAAGTCTCGTGCAACCCCAGGCAGCACTCTTCCGCCGACGGTCTCCAAGCATCGAAGAAGCCTTCGTCTCCAAGCCGACGGAAGCCTTCGTCTTCAAGCGTCGCGCACCATCGCCGTCGCCGTCGACAAAAGAGGCGACACCGGGAAGACGGAGCAAGTCTCGTGCAACCCCAGGCAGCACTCTTCCGCCAACGGTCTCCAAGCATCGAAGAAGCCTTCGTCTCCAAGCCGACGGAAGCCTTCGTCCTCAAGCGCCGCGCACCATCGCCGCCGCCGCCGACGAAAGAGGCGACACCGGGAAGACGGAGCAAGTCGCGTGCAACCCCAGGCAGCACTCTTCCGTCGACGGTCTCCAAGCATCGAAGAAGCCTTCGTCTCCAAGCCGACGGAAGCCTTCGTCTTCAAGCACCGCGCACCATCGCCACCGCCGCCGACGAAAGAGGCGACACCGGGAAGACGGAGCAAGTCGCGTGCAACCCCAGGCAGCACTCTTCCGCCGACGGTCTCCAAGCATCGAAGAAGCCTTCGTCTCCAAGCCTAACACCGCCTGGCCGCTTGCACCGCGCCCCACGTCCTTCGCCGACTAGCGCAAGTCCACGCGTCCGCACCACAGGCCGCCTGCGCCCCGCGCCCGCGTCGTACGCCGCTACTGCACTCCGGCCATGGCCCGCGCCTTCACCGCGCCCTGCGCCCATGCCAGACACCGCCGCGCCGCGCCGCAGCCTGCGCGCCATGCACGCTCGCTGCTATCGTTCTTCGCACTCGACCGACAAAAAAAAAAAAAAAAAAAAAAAAAAAAGAAAGGGGAAGGAGCTCCGCAGCACCACCGTATGCAACAGGACCTCGCGGCTCCATCGCACACAACAGCCCGCAAACCCCCTTCACGTCCAAAAAAAAAAAAAAAAAAGAGGGACAGCAGCAGCCCCCTCTCCCCAATCCGAGCCCGACACCAAAGGAAAGGGGGGGCCCCGCAGCCCCCTCCTTCCTCGCCTACACGTCCGGAGGGGGGGGGGCGCCCGAGTCCGGGACGCCGCATCGCCGCGCCCGGCTGCGCTGGCCCCCGCGCCGCAGCGCCCGCGCGCCCTCCGCCCGGCCTCCGCGCCTCAGCACCCGCGCCCGCCGCCCGGCCTCCGCGCCGCTGCGGCCCGCACCCGAGGCCACCACAGCCGCTGCCCGCTCCCGCCTGAGCCGCCGCGACCGGCGCCGTGCCCCGCGCCCGAGGCCGGAGCCCGCGCTCCTGCACACCGCTGCACCCCGAACGACTCCACGTCGTTCGGCCCCGCAGCCGCCGGACCCGGCCCCCGCGCCCGAAGTTGCCACCCGCTGTCCCGGCCACCGTCGCCCGCGCTGCAGCCCCGCGCGCCTGCCGCAGCCGCTGCCGCTGCTGCTCCCGCATACCAGAACCAGAAGAACCAGAGAAAGAGGAAGAGAAAAGAAAGAAAAGAAAAGGAAGGAAGAGAAAAAGGAAAGAAGGAAAAGAAAAGAAAAGAAAGAAAAAAAAAAGGAAAGAAAGAAAAAGAAAAGGAAAGAAAAAAAAAAAAAAAAAAAAGAAAAGAAAAGAAAAGAAAAGAAAAGGAAAGAAAAAAGAAAGAAAAAGAAGGAAAAGGTAGGAAAGAAAAAGAAGGCTCCGCGAGCCACTGGCACCCGCACCGCAGCCCGCGCGTCGCTCGGCCACCGCTGCTGCTGCTGCTGCCTCCGCGAGCCACCGCCTCCGCGGCACCCCGGCCTTCGCGCGCGCCGTAGCCAGCCACCGTCGCTACTGCTGTACTCCGCGCACAAAAAAAAAAAAAAAAAAAAAAAAAAAAAAAAAAAAAAGAAAAGAAAAGAGAAAGGAAAGGGGAGCTTCGCCTCGCTTGCAATGGCTCCACCTCCTCCTCATCGCGCCGAGGTGCGTCACTATCGCCAACACTCCGCCCGGGTGCATCACCTTCATCTTCGCGCCTTCGTCACCCGCGCGCCGCCATGGGACTACGTCGAGACATGTTGCTTTCGTCTTCACGCTCCCGTCTCTCCTAAGTCGCCTTCGGACATCGTGCAACGGTCGCCGTCGACAATCGGCCTCGTCATTGCGCTCCCACACCGAGGGAGGGGCGACAGTCCTCCGCCGAGATGCACCGTCGCCGTCATCGCACTCCAGTCGCCCTCGCGCCAGTCTCGAACTCCGTGCAACGGCCACCTTTGACGTCCGTGCAAACTTTGGAGCAAAAGAGGTCCGCAACGAAGAAGATGATCGAAACCATAGCGAAGGTCTTCTCTACAAGCAAGAGCCACAGCCAACTGCTCGCATCGGCACTCAGCTCTGCGCGCCGCACGCCGCTGGCCTCGTGCCCAGCCGCCGCAGCCCTGGCGGACCCTGCCACTGCCGCTGCAGCTCCCGTGGTCCAAAAAAAAAAAAAAAAAAAAAAAAAAAAAAAAAAAAAAAAAAAAGGGAAGAAGAAGAAGAAAGAGGAAGAGAGAGGCGGCAAAGGCAACTCGCACCTCAGCCGCGCTCCCCCAAGCCTGCCCACAAAAGGAATCAAGGACAAGCGCTCTACGATTCTTACGCGTCCAGACCCTACACGCTCTCACCGACGCACTCGTCCTTGAGGGGGCATTTGTAGACACACGAATTTCGTCGGACCCGAACCCGACTTACGTGTGTCGACGCGGATGCAAACCCGACACGCGGACCCGACTCAAAGGCCCCTACGTGGATGCAAACCCGACACGCGGACCCGACTCGCGCGCACCGATGCGGACCCGGACCCGACTCGCACCTAGCAAAGAGGAGCGGACCCCATGCGTCAAGGGGGGCCGGCCCCTACTAGGGTCCGAACCCCATGGGGCCGGCCCCTACTAGGACCCGAGCCACATGGGGCCGGCCCTAGTAGGACCCGAACCCCATGGGGGGCCGGCCGGCCCTGCAAGGAAAGGGGAGAAAAAGAAAGAAAAGAAAAAGGAAAGAAAAGAAAGGAAAGAAAAGAAAAAGGAAAGAGAAGAAAAGGAAAGAAAAGAAAGAAAAGGAAAAAATACCGCCATGCGCGGGGGGAGGTAGCGTATGACGTCTGCGCACACGCGGATCTGCGCCGATCCCTCGATCCGACGCACAAGACGAAGCGCCCGATCGCCATCGATTTCGTGTGCGAAATCCAGCCATAATTGCACCCGCCAGAAAAGGAAAACAACTAAATGTTATTCCCCTCATCAATGGATGAATAAAATCCGGGTAATTATGAGAGAGATACAAGGGGATTTAAAATTAAAGAGTTTCCATATCTCTCTCCCCACCTCTTTGCCTATAAATAGAGGGGGTGGGGGAAGGAAAAAATGGTCGGGAAATTGAAGACGAAACGCCAGAGCTCTGCAGAAGAGGAGACGCTTCTTCATCGACCCAAGGCTTCACGAGGCACAGTCAAGCCTGTCCCGAGGGATCGGCTTACTGAAAGTCCTTATCAATGTGAAGGCCCTTGCACACGAAGATCATCCCTTCGACTCCGTTCACGAAGAAGAAAGCTCGGAGAAGAAGAACCCTTCGACTCCGAGGACGCCAGAAGCAAAGGCCGGAGAAGAAGAGGAGCGGCACTACCCCGTCGTCTCCAACAAGCTTCGACTCCGATCAAGCCCAAAAGCCCGGAGAAGAAGAGGAGCGGCACTACCCCGTCGTCTCCAACAAGCTTCGACTCCGATCAAGCCCAAAAGCCCGGAGAAGAAGAGGAGCGGCACTACCCCGTCGTCTCCAACAAGCTTCGACTCCGATCAAGCCCAAAAGCCCGGAGAAGAAGAGGAGCGGCACTACCCCGTCGTCTCCAACAAGCTTCGACTCCGATCAAGCCCAAAAGCCCGGAGAAGAAGAGGAGCGGCACTACCCCGTCGTCTCCAACAAGCTTCGACTCCGATCAAGCCCAAAAGCCCGGAAAAGAAGAGGAGCGGCACTACCCCGTCGTCTCCAACAAGTCCTCGATCCCGATCAAGCCCCAAAGCCCGGAGGAGAGAAGCGAAGCGTCATCACCACGTCGTCTTCGACAAACATCTGCACCATCCACGAAGAAGAAAGGCTGGAACAGATCATCCGAAGCGTCACTACCCCGTCGTCTTCATCAACAAAAGCCGACGCTACAACCGTCGCACGGAGATCGGTGCTACCCCCACCATCTTCGAAAGCATTCTTCGACCCCGATCACGCCAAAGAAGCCCGGAGAAGAAGAGAAGTCCCGTTGACACGCAAACCGTCGAAGCACCGGAGAAGTAGCCCACGTCGTTCGAAGAAAAAGATCAAGTAAACGCCAAAGCTAAAGCAACGCAAGAAGCCAAAGCAAAGCCCCAGTAAAGCCCGCGCCAAAGCAAAGCAAGTGCCAAAGCCAAGCGACTACGCCGGCCACGAGCAAAAGCACCGCACGTTCTAGCCGATACGACGCGAAGTCCGGAAGAACGAAAGCATCGCAAGTCTCTCCCAGCTACGTCCAAGTGCAAGCGCCGAAGCAAAGCAAAAGCCAGAGCCACGCCGGAGCCAAGCCAAAGCCAAAAAGCCAAAGCCAAAGCCAACGCCAAAAGCTAGATCGACGCCGCGAACCGACGATCAAGGACACCGAGGTCAAGCAAGGAACGAGGAAGACGCGAAGACCGAGGAACGAAGCCGAAAACCCCCTAGCCGAGAAAGCGCGAAGCACGGAAGGGACAAAGCAACGGTGGACATTCCTTAGCCTCTCCAAAACCCTCTCCCTGTAAAACCCCTGTCCTGGGCAGCCCCTTCAGAGCTCTCGCACGAACACCACGTGGAGACGCGGATCAAAGGGATCCCCCAGAAGATCTTTCCCACAATCCCCTGATCAAAACTCGCCGCAACCCGGACTCGCTACACCCGAGCAACCCGGGTCCCGGCCACAATTGTAATCTCGTTTTGTGCAATAAAGCCGACCCGTACCTTTTTTGCGCATACATATGCGTTAGCCAAGAAGTATGAGAACTTCATGAGGTTTAAGCCATCAAACTAATAGATGAACGAGAAGGCTTAATTCTGATGATTTACTTCCATTATATATTGGTTCTATAAGGGAGGATAAAAATGTTGGCAAATATGCGTGTAGTTTTTCGTTCTTAGCAACTTTACCCTACTCTCCTCATTGCCCATTGTGCCTCTTTTTCTTCTATGTTCTCGTACCTATTTCTGTCAAACATGTAATTTTACATTTCATTTCAAAATAGTAGGATACATCCATCTTTCCTTTATTTCAAAGTTTCTACTTATCTTTACTTCTAGGTCCCTATTTCCCCCCATACATTGTCAAACACCACTTGATTAGACTAAGGCCTTTCACAACCTTCATATCTATTTATTCTTTACAAACTCCCTGGGCATATTTTTCGATCGTTCAACATCTTCAAAGTAAAATCCAATTCTTCTTAAATGTTTAATTGAACTTTTGTCTTGCTCCAATCTTAGTCACGTCGGACTTATTGTACTTTGATTTTACTTGCTCGCAAAGTGTAACTCGATGGAAACTATCATAGGTAAGATGTCAATGATAAACAAACACTTCACACTTGACTTGTAATTACAAAAATTCTCCAAGTATTTTTGAATGAGGCACACTAAATCTTGAAGGGCATAACTTGCAGAGACAAAATTTTGAGTTCTCCATTCACCATACAAAGGCTTAACTTCATTTATATAATTTGTATGCTATTTAACTTCCATTTAATCTTTTAATGCCTTTTTACAATAACTTAGTTTATGTCTCCAAGGCTTATTCCTCATGTTACCTTGAGGCCTATGTCTAGCCTCTGCTCTCAAGCCTGATTTCGCTCAGGGCAGGCATATGCCAAACATGAATACTCCTTGAAGCCACGGACAGAACACCAAGCATAGAGACCCAATCTTGTTTTTTTCAGCACTAATGTCCAAAAAATATATCTACTTGCCATTATAATAACTATCAACGCCCCTTATCATGATAAGAATGATATTATCTTCTGTTTTTTTGGAAGATTTTTATTGTTGTCTTATCACTCCTTGAATGTGTATACATGCACATTTTTTTGTTTATTCCTTGCATCACCATATATAACCTCATTATCAGGCTTAGTTGTTGATGCACTTGTTGTGTGACCAGACCACTTGTAGGGTTTTGCAGGAGTGAGTTAAGCCAATATTCATGTTAGCTATACACACCCACCCATCAAACGAGTCAAACATGCTAAGCTAAAGACTCTTATCTACCTCAACATATACACAAACAACTCAGAGCCTCAATCCATATAGGAACCCCAAAATACAAGTAAAACGTATAAAAGTAACACAAATCACCGGATCGAAACACGAGAACCCATATGTTCCCATTAATCACACTGGAAGCTCCTACAATCACTTCACGATTTCCTTAGGAACTTGTTTATTTCCAAAATTCGGTAGAAATGTCTAATTATACAGAGCATATAACATGAAGAAAATGTAATATTATAAGGAAAAAAAATTAAAAAAGAATATTCCTTCATTTTCTTCAAAAGTTCAACAATTTCACAACTTATCCAAATCAAGTCTCTCTCATCTCACTACATCTCTCAGATCCTTGATCCTTCTACCAGGCCAATCGGCCTCCTACGAGGCCAATCCAAATGATATACACATGCTTCTGCATTCATCATCTGTCGCACCATCTCTAAAAAGAAAAACATAGAGAGATAACCCAAATAATCAACCATGAAACGGAAGGAAACATCAAATTAGAATATAAAAACGAGAACGGTCAGTTCATACAAAACCGAAAAACATCAGGGATATGAAAAGAAGAGATGAAAAAAAAAACTCACGACTCCATTGGAGGTGTAGGTAGTGAGCGTAAACTTCTGGTCCGTCAGGAAATCCTTGTAGAGAAGATCTAATTTTTTTTTTTTTTGGTTCAACAAAAGAAGATTAGAAGTCAAATAAATCGCAAAGAACATGAGATAAATGCTAATCTAAAATACCTCTGGCCCTCTTGCCGATGTCAGAGTAGAGACCCGGGCCCATCTCCGCTCGTTCGAGAACCCGGTGTTGCAGTGGTGGTGTCTGAGGGGGAGAGAAGGGCAAATGGAAAGAGGAAATGGAGGATATATATATACAAATGAGGGGGGAAACCCTCTCCCTGAACAAACCCTAACCTCTTGCTTGATTTTCCCTTTTCTTTTCTTGGCTAGAAAACTGTCATTTGGCACGTGGGAGATCCGTTCGTGCGGTCGTCCGATCTGTAAGAGAAAATTAGTTGACGGCTGGGATCTTTCGAGAGAGCTTTCTTCTGCTTGACTTCGATCCCGATGTCTGAGTGGCCAATGGAAGGGATTTTAAAAGGAAACTTTTAGGAAAATTTTATTCATACATAATTAGCCCCCATTCTTAACAAACTTGAACACATCCCCTTTTTTTTTTTTAATCATACCCCATTTCAATCCCAAAAATATTCTTTTTCCATATACCTCATCTTGAATACGCCCGGGTTAAATCACCCGCCATACCTTGATCATATCCCATTCCTTTTAGATGTTGAAGCCTCATGAGAATAGGGACGTGGAGTGTGGGGGGGGTTGGGTTTGATCTCCAATGGAGGAATCCGATTGGGGGAACTGGGTCTTCGAAACCCATTGCCGCTTATGGAAGAATCATATCGGGGGGAAGTAGGATCTTCGAGCTCGTTACCGATATCGTTGCCACTGATGCTACAACCATGTCATCGCCATCGCTTAATTTCCTTCCAATTGCAGTTGATGCCTTCTTATTCAAAATGTTTTGTTTTAAGTTTTAGTTGAATGTGGGGTATAATAGAAGGGTATAAATGATATTTAAAAAATTATGAGTAACTTACTGCGGAACGGACGAGAGATGGGGGCTAGTTACAGATTTTTGGGATATGAATAAAAATTTCCAACTTTTATTCGTACCCGATCAATTTGTAAATAACCCCCAATCTATAACAACATCTTCAACATGCACCCATCGCTTTCATCCTTTGGAATTGTAGCGAAAGAAAGTGGTCCCGGATAAAAAATGCCCTTCCAACGGATTGCCAAATCTTTAGCCAGAGTGGGTTTTCTTTAGGGATTTTTTTCATAATAAAATTTTAAAGTTATAAATTTATTAAAATATCATTATAATTTTTATAATTTTAAAAATAGCGCTCTAACTGCCACGTGGTCAGTCAGCGCCGAAAAACTATCGCCACGTGGCCAGTCTGTTTGTATTTTTTTTTGTGAATTCTCGGTGAACCCCACATCTCAGTTGCAAAGTTCTTAATAACACTGATTAACACTAAACGAACCATGCAACTGGGATAAAGAGTTTTGTATTCAGGCTTTAGGTTTTAGTGTTAACTGAATTCTGTATTCAGATTACATGGTTTAGTGTTAACTGAACCCTGTATTCTGGTTACAGGGTTTATTGTTAATCAGTGTTGTTAAGAACCCTGCAATAGGGATATAAAAGGTTCACTGAGAATTCACAAAAAAAAAATATAAACAAACGTGGCGATGAGTTTTTCGGCACTGACTGGCCACGTGGCAGTTAGAGCGCCACTTTTGAAATTAAAAAAATTACAATGATATTTTTAAAAATTTATAGTTTTAAAATGTTATTATAAAAAAAAACTCGTTTTCTCTACTCCTCTCTATAGGTCTGGTGAATGGAGTACATAAAGATTAGATAGTGGGCCCCTAAGTTTGAATAAAACAAACTTTCATTTTTTTAAATTTTTTTGAAACAACTCTCATCAAGTATTGCTTCGTGGGCCCTCGATTTGGCCTTTTCACAAGAAATTGAGAGAGATTTGAGAAGCCCATTGGAGTGCTCTTCAATTCCAACTCCATACTATGCTTATGTGACAGCTAAGAGCCCCAAAAATAGGAAAGGCATCCCGGAGCCCGTTGGAGATGCTCTAAGAGCATTTCCAAGGACCTCGCCTAGCGCCCTGTTGTGATTTGAGGCCCTCGCGCAACGGAAGGAGCAAGAAAACACGATGTGCGAGGAACTTCCACGGAGAAAATGATGTCTCTCCACCTTCGAGAAGATGAAACAAAAGAATAAAGAAATCACACACTATATCCGATAACAATTATCAATGGATTCACTATTATGGGGATAACCCAAGTATAAGATTCTTGCCCCCTATCCCTCACAACACCCACAAAGAGAAGGCCTCCCACAAGAGACTAGATCCCGCAACCTTCTCGAGAAACAAAAGAAAATCCTTCCTGAATCCCACAAGCCTCCTTGGATTGCTCTCCCTCTCCCTTAATGATGGTTACCCTCTTTTGTAACTTCTCTTGTCACCTAGGTTCATCCTAGGTCTCCCCTTTTATGAGCATACATTCGTATACAAGTTATAGAAGGAATCCCATGAGAAAATGTAGGCCGAACCGCCTCACCGGCGTGCAGCTATATCAAGTCGTGCGCACGGCCTGGGGAGATCGTGTGCACGGCCCAACCTTGTTTGCTCGCCCGACTTTTGTGTCGATGTCAGTCGTACGCACGACCTCGCCAGGTCATGCACACAATTAAGGCTGGCTGATTCCTCCTTGCTCCAGGGCTCTGTTTTCTGCCGTTTCTTCGCACACTAACTTTAGAGTTGTATGCGGCTTGTCTGGAGCCACATCTTTAATAATCTTCACCTTCATTTCTGTTGGAATTGATGAGGTCTACAGCTCGTAAAAATATATAGTTTAGTTGTGTATGGTTGACAACTTAGGATTGCATCTTGATATGTACCTTAGTACGTGTTATGATTACAGAATAGAGATCTATGGCTATATGGTAATCCACTTGAGTGGGAGACTCAATAGATTGGTCCCATGTAACCTAAATTCATTTGCAGCTCTGATTAGGGTTCATTGCCCTATCAGGATAAGCTATTGGGATGACATAGCATGGGTGTCTCCACCGCGGTAATTACTAGACATAGTGTCTGTGGCCGAATGAAACCAACACGATGCACAGATCGGTGAGCAAACAGTGGTGAATTGAGCCATGTTTCTGCTTAGGGTAAAATGGTCATAAACCATGAGGAATCATATTTGGTAGACTAACCAGTTGTGTGGTACTTTGGCACACCAATGTGTGAGGGTCCAGTTACGTGACCGAAACCATGGTGTGTTGAGTTACCCGGCTGGCGTCGCATCAGCATGCCACTTCTGTAGGCCATCCACACCCCTAACGGGAGGTGCGTTTTTTGGTCTGACCTATGTCTATATTTAAACTCAGATCTGGTAGTTATTAGTTGGACTGTTGACCGGATCTGATTACTCGATAGGGTAATCGAAGGGATGAAGTCCGTGGTCAACTTGGAAGGAACTGAGTCATATGAGCACTCGAGTCTGACGGTATTCTCCACCGCTCGAGTTGCATCATGGCACCAAGTGGAGGGACAGTGGGTTCACCATTACTAAGCGGAGAGCAGGGGTATGCGAAAGAATATAGTAAGTCCGGGGGAATTGGAGTACAGCTTGCATCGCACTCTAGGTGACTAAGTACGTTAACTCGGACTCAGACGATCGATAGTACACTCTGGTAGTGTATCGATCGATTCCAAGTTGGAAGCCAAGAACCCGATCCCTGAAGGTTCCACCTTATCCACATAATGTACGGTCCTTAAACCATCTTCTTAAAACACAGGACATAGTTAGAGGAAGCAAAGAGTCCAACCCTATACTCCATGTGTGCTTCGCACTAGTACACGATAGATGCGTAACTTCATTGTGTGCTAAAGGAAAACCCTAGAGTGATACAAAGACACACGTAGTGATCCCTTACTATAATTGGACTCCGCCATATGGGTGTGATGCACCAGGACATATTGCGAGTTGACTAGTTGACTTTACTAAGGGTACTCTATTTTTTACTAAGGGCACCCTAATGAATAATGAAATCACTAGTAGATTCCACTTATGTGTGTCATGTGAGCTGTCGTGCACGTGGGATGATGAACTAGTGCCATAGGGGCATTTTGGTAATACCAAGAGTCACCATAGATTAGGGGGTCCGGCCTTAGGTGTTGTGAGACTAACAAGGCCAGGCCCCTAGTATCTAGGAGGTTGTTACCTCCATTATAGGGGTTGGCCTATAGGGAAAAGGATTAGGGTTTGACTTGTTTTTTTCACTCCTACAAGTTAGGGAGAGATAAATACTAAAGGGAGAGATAGAGACAAAGAGAAAAAAAAAAAACGAGGGGGGGGGGGTGTTGAAATTTTGGATCCGCTTATCAGAGTCGCAGCAGAAGCAAAACAAAGATCCGAAGATCATACGGTGTATGTTTCATTACAATTAATTCTACAAAACAATCTACATGCAAATCTATGATCTTAACATATGTGCGGACACCCTAGAGGCATACTACGATCTACGAAAGACATGCATGCATCTAGTTAGGTGTTTAGAATCATCATACCTTTTGGATCTATGATCCGGAGACGACGAAACGATGAAGAACCGTACTTGAATTGCAAGGGAAACTGTCGGATAGCACATTGTCCTTTGCGAATTGAAGAATCCTCGAAATCCCGTCTCTGAGTGCAAGGATTACGAGCCGACGGAGGAATCCGTTGCGAAGATAATGGCAAGCCGCTAGGTTTTCTCCTTCTCTTTCTCTCTTCTTCCTTCTCCTTCCTGCCTCTTTCTTCTCCCTTCTTCTTCCTCTCTTTTCCTTGGCCGAAACCACAAGAGGAGGCTTGGGAGGGGTCGGATTTTTGGAGGAGAGGGGGAAAACCATTGGGTCGGCCCTTCCTCTCCCTATTCTACTTATAGGGCCGGTCTCCCAAGGCTTCAAGGAAGCTAGGGACGGCCCTAATAGGATTAGGATGAAGGGGGGCGGTTTTAGGCATTTCCAATGTCTATCGTGAAGCCTGGATGAAAATGCCCTTCACGAAAAGTAGAAAACTGAAAGAGAGACTGAGTGAGGTGCGCTACTCGGAATCGAGTTCCGTCAGCGCCTATGAGATCCTGGAATTATTCCGCTCATTCTAAGAACCATATTCAATATGTTCTGAGCCATATTTCAGTATTTACCAAAATACCCCTATGGCCCGTAACACATGTGAATTAGGTTCTTAGGCTCCGGGCTTGCGCTCCATCGCGCTACTTCGCATCCAACGTATCCAACTAGGTCGGGAAACAATTTCTATACGCAACGACAGGGTGGAACCTTCAGGGTTCGAGATTTCTAGCTCCAACCGGATCCCTGATTAACTGTTCCGGTGACACACCGAAAGTTCCGTTAATCAGCCCTAATCCGATTAACCCGCATAGCCACCCAGAGTGCGACGCGAGTTGAACTCTAGTGATCCTAAACTTATGTTACTCCCTCGTAACCCTGTTCTCTACTATACTCCGATAATCCTCAGTCCCTCCTATTACTGGTGCCATGATACGACTCGGGCGGTGGGGAGCACCGTCAGATCCTGATCGATCATCTAACTATGGTTTGATGACTTATCATCTATAATACCACACACCTTCCGGTGCTGTGCCTAGCATCCGGAACGTCGTCAGTCATACTGACAACCACCAAGCTTGGGTTAACTGTGTGGACAGATTGACTCATCAAAACGCACCTATCCAACACTGGACGTCGAATAACCTGTAAGGATTACATGTCACTCAAGCACCAGCCGGGTAACCCAACGTACCATGGTATTGGACTATGGAAGGTCCGCACACGTTGGCACATCAAAGCACCACACAACTGGTTGGCCCAGTGTACATGGTCCCTCAGGGTTAAGGACAGGTTATCTATAGTAGTAAGACGGTTTATGCACCAGTGTCTGAATCACTGAACTGTGCACCGTCTTGGTTCCTGTTCAACACGATCATTGTGCTTGGTCAGGTGAATGGGAATCCCACGTTCCCGTGGTGGAGACTTCACCACATCCTCTACCTGCCAACAGCTTGTTCTCGGTGAAGCGACCGACATCACCTAAGCTGTGAACTAGTTCTAGGTCTACACAGAACTGGTCCACTGGGTCTCCCAAGCATGGATCCTCCATGCGCTTCAGTGGCCTACTGTGTTCCCTAGGGTCCTTTTATTATATGAGTATTATCATACACCAGAGTAGTATTCTAATTAAAGCAATAACCAAAGCCATCTTTATTAATGTTAATACAGAAATTCCACGCTAAGGACACACGAGCTACAACAGGGGGGGCTAGGTATTAGGAGACTTATCCTAAAGGGGGCTGACCTTATAAAAGGAACAAGGGGAGAGGGAGGGGCCGGCCCTAGCAATGCTAGACACCCTAGCCCCCCTCCTCTCCATCTCTCGTCTCTCATATCTCTCCTGTATACGACCTCGGTCCTCATCTATTCTTCTTCGTGTGGTGTTTTATAGAAGAAAAAGGCTCGTCGCATGGAGACACTCAGAAATCCATCGATGAGATTTCATGTATCGTGCGAGATCGGGTGAACAAGAAGGCGTTTCTCGCAATCTTATGTTGTCCAGGTTTTACGCAAAAGATCCACTATATTTCTATTGTTGCGGGAGCTACAAGAGTCTAAACGACCTTAAACTTGTTGAAAATGTTGCATCTCGAAGTCCTCTAGCTCCAATCTAAATTTAGCCCAATCGAAGTTCAGAATCAAAAGTTATGGCTGTTGTACTGAAGTTTCTCTGAGCAAATCTGAGACCGTCCCCATTGACAAAGAAGAAATTTGCCATGGTGAAAGAATCTGCACAAAGGTATGACTTCTAATATATAGATCAAGTATAGAGATAGAATATGCATGCATACTAAATTATTCTTTTCGCTAGATCGACGTTAGGAGTTCGCGTAGTTGCCATGCTAGATTCATACATGCACGTGCAGAACGTTTCGATAAAAATTTTGATATGTAACACACACCATCCATGGTCTTCGGACCTACCCTTTGCTTCTACTGCTAGTCTCTACCATAGGATTATTTCCAATAGTTTCATAACAAGACATGAGCACCTCCTTGAACACGAACCCCTTCTCTTTGCACATGCAGTGAATCCATCGCCTGATTGTTATCGCTGGTTTTGCCCCCGAACCGGGAGCCCAATCAATGAGCTTGGTGATTGCCCAAGTCTTTCGACTTGGCTACTGGAACCCATCTCCTGATCATTTTTGTCTCTGAGCGTGCTCTACCTAGGCATGTTAATCTTGCCGTTTGGAGAGGGTACTTTGCTCGGCCCTGACCCGCCAAAGCCTCTAAAGCCCTGCCCGCCAAAGGCCTGAAGGTCGAGCAAGGCCCAGTTTTTATAAGCCCTCCAAGATGAGGGCCGGGCCAGGGAAATCTATGGCCCGGACTTGCTAGGCCCTGCCCTCCATATACATAAATTATATAATATATATAATACTTATTAATGGGCTAAATCAATAGCTAAGTGGGACTAATTAGTAATTAACCGGTCACTCACTGTAACCCTATAGGAATGGAGTTATCAAGTTTGGATATATTAGTATTAAAAATATTATATAACATTCATAAGACTTATAATACCTTTTAAGTTGCATTATCAGTCTCAAGCACAGATAAATGAGTGGAGTTTTAAATGAATGTCAAAAACCTAAAGGCACTGGCATAATAGTAGTTTAGGGAAAGAAAAAAAAATGGTTTAACCCTTCCTTAATGACCGAACTAAACAAATAGATATGTTAATAATCCTTATCTTAGTGATATCAACTTGGCCCTTGATTGGCCTTGGCCCTTGAAGGGTCGAGCTAGGGCCCATCATTTTCTGGCCCTAAAAGAGCTAGGGCCTATCTCCTAAAACAAAGCGTCGGGCCCAATTTGACCTCAACCCTGCCATTGACAGGTCTAGCTCTACCTTCATATTTGTTCTTCACCAAACACCGTGCATGTGCCGCAGCCCTCTCGGCTAATCTATATAGGCCTCCACCTAAGGCTCCCTTTATGGTCATGGAGGTTTCGTCATAAACCTTTACAACTCCACCTTGACCGGTAAAGTTGTATCCGAGAAAATCTAGCCTGGAAAGAGAGACTAGATTATCCTTCCACCTTGAAACATGATAAACATTCTGAGTATCCGTACTTGCCTGTCAGACATCTCAAGTCGAATATTCCCGACTCCCCTTATCGACACCTTGGAGCCATCGCCACCTGTCAACTTGCCACCATCATACTTCACATATTTGTTGAATCATGCTCTATGCAAACAAATATGATGTGTGATCCCACTATCAACTATCTAGTCCTGATCTGATATAGAATCAGTAGTAGCCATCAGAACATCTCCATCATCAGAATATCTTAATGAGGCATAACCAGCGGATCCATCATCCTTAACTTTGGATGACCCTGAGCAATCCGATCTTGCTCCTCCTTTCCACTTGCACTTCGATTTGAAGTGCCCGGATCTTCCATACTTCCAACAAGTGTCTTGACTCTTCTTCTTCGCCCTCGCAACCACTGTTAGTGTCTTGGATTGGTTGTCACCAATCGCATCGCTCGTCCCCTTCAACCGAAGCTCGTTTGCAAGAAGTGTCCCGTGAGATCCTCCAACTTGATGGATTCTTTCTCGTAAAACATCATGACCTTAAGATGCTCGTAGGACTGTGGCAACAATCTAAGAAAAAGAAGCGCCTTATCCGTCTCTTTCATGTTTTCACCGACATTAATGAGTTCTTCTGTCAGTTGATTGAAGGCAGAGATTTTGCTTTGCGATCTTTGTACCTTCCGCCATCTGAAAAGTGTAGATCTTCAACTTTAGGTATAACCGGTTTGTGAGCGACCGGGTTATGTACATACTCTCAAACTTCTCCCAGTTTTATTGTGGAGACCTCCCTAGAGACGTTTGCCAACATGACCTTCGCGAGACACATCGTCGTCTGATATTGAGTCTGGCTTGACCCCTTTCAGAGCTTAGTGTAATCCATCTTGAATCAACACATCCCTGACTTGTATTTGTCACAATCCAAAGTTGATTTGGCCATTGAACTTCTCGATCTCGAACCGTAGGTTCGATCCTTGAGTCGTCATCTCCGAATTCTTCATCATCAAGTTGGTGCCTTCGAATCACGAACAAGATGCTCTGATACCAATTTGTTGTGATCCGAAACCCACGTACATCGGAAGGAGCAGAGAACACGATGTGCGAGGAGCTTCCATGAAGAAAACGATATATTTCCACCACCGAGACAAAACAAAAGAACAAAGCACAAAGAAATCACACACGATATCCGGCAACGACAATCAATGGATTCACTATAGTGGGAATAACCCGAGTACAAGATCCTTGCCTCCTCTTCAATCCCTCACAACACCCACAAAGAGAAGCCCTCCCACAAGAGACTAGATCCCACAACCCTCTCAACCCGTAGAAATAAGAGAAAACCATTCCCGAAGACCACAAGCCTCCTTGGATTGCTCTCCCTCTCCCTTGATGATGGTTACCCTCTCTTGCAGCTTCTCTTGTCATCTAGGTTCTTTCTAGGTCTTTCCTTTTATAAGCATACATTTGTACACAAGTTGTAGAAGGAATCCCCCGAGAAAACGCAGGCCGATCTGCCTCACAGGCTTGCAGCCATATCAAGTCATGGGTACAACCTGGAGAGATCGTGCGCATGAACCAACCTCGTTTGCTCGCCCGACTTTTATGCCAATACCAGTTGTGGTACGATCTCGCCAGATCGTGCGCACAACTGTGGCTGGCCGATTCCTCCTTACTCTAGGGCTCTGTTGCATACGGACCTTGCAGTTGTATGCGGCTTGTTTGGAGCCACATCTTCAACAGTGTCGGCCCCCACGTTCGTCCGTTTGAGCGATTGAAGTGATAGAAACCCCTTGGGCACCAATGCCAGCGATGGGCTGCACGAGTACTGTAAGCCTGAAAGGGGGGGTGGGGTATACAAACTCTACTAGGTCAATTTTCAAGTATGGATAGGGGTAGCTCAATACTCATTCCAGAAACCAGATATCGAATTTCCCCTCTTGTAAGTATTCAAAAACTTATTGAATGTGAGAGAGAGAGAGAGAGAGATGTTTGGAAAAAGTGTAAAACTTGTTTATCTCTCAATGCTTTTGTATGATTTGTAATAAAATGTTAGAAGAATGAAAGCAAATTAAATTTATTTAGTTGTGGAGAAAGAAGTAAAATTTTTAATATAAAGCCTTTAAACTTAGTCGCCCCGTATCACAGTATCACCATGGTTCAGTGTCAGGCCCTCGACATTTGTTATTTTTGTCCCTTTGGATGATTCCGGATTGTTGAGATCTGCAGGCCACCGGGAGAACCCAGGGGCCTCCCTTCATAAGGGCCGGGTGATCAAACATGTGGGGACGTGTCAATGGCTGTACCCCGAACCATGGTGATTCTATGGTTCGGGGTGACTAAAATCGTGGTTCGGGATGACTATTTTATGTCATTCGATTTTAACATGGATGACCATGGTTCGGGGCGACTATTTTACGTCATTCAATTTTAATATGGATGGCTTGTTTCCGTAGGGGTGGTCAACATAATACATAGAGTGTTGTACTATTATGGATGACACCCGAGAGCTCGAAAACCATCCAACTCGAGATTTTGGGTCTGGGTATAGATTTTGTACCAGAAACAAGATTTGGGTGCGGAATGGGTATATGAACTCTACCCGGTCAACTTTTGGGTATGGATAGGAGTACCCCAATATCCAATATAATAAAACCAATAGCTGTAGGAATATTTCGAACTTACTTAATAAACCTAAAACCAATATAATAAAAAAACATAAGAGCCTCTTAAGATCTCATTATTATAGTTTATTGATTTTTTTTTTCTTTAAACTAGGGGTGCAACTCAGGTCGGGTTGGTTCGGTTTTGAGCCAAACTGGAACCGATCCGAAAGTTATCGGTTCTACTATTTTCTAACCTGACCCAACCCGAAATTTATATAAACCCGACTCAACCCGACCCGAACCAAATCGGGTCAGTTCTCGGGTCTGATTTAAACTAGGGGTGCAACTCGGGTCATATTGAAACTATAGGGTGTAATGGGTCTGATTTGAACTAATGACCGAGTTGAACCATGGGGTGCAATGGGTCTGATGTAAACTAATGGTCTAGTTTAAACTAACGACCAAGTTGCACCCCTAATTTAAACTAATGGCCGAGTTTAAACTAATGGCCGAGTTGCACCCCTAGTATAAGGATCGGGTTGGTTAGGGTTTACCCGAGCACTAACCCAAAACCGACCCGATTTAGTCGGATCAAGATATATCGAACCAATCCGAAATTTAAAAATACCCGAACCAACCCGACCCATTTAGTTCGGGTTGGTTCGGTTCTCGGGTTTACCCGACCCAAGTTGCACCCCTACTTTAAACATTTGCATATGGGGGATTTAGTATGGTACATTCGGGCAACCCTACCTCTCATTCATTCCATTCATAGATAGCATCAGGACTCTGTCTTCTGATGACCAAGTACAGACTATTCCTTGCGACTTCGCCGACAGCCACCTCCTTACAGGAGTCGAGCGGTTCCAAGCAGCCGGTCATCTTCATCTTCCGCCACAGGAGCTCCAGGCAGTCATCTACGCTGGCCGGAGGATGGCCCAAGTTCATTCTCGACAACAACCTGGAGGAAGGTGATGCACCAATCCGAAGGATGGAGGTCTCCGCGAGTCTGCCACCATGAAGCAATATTCTGGATGTCTGAAACTCTTTCCGAAAAGCACACAAAGCCAGCAATACAAACCAGTGTTTTCAAAACCTGACCGGAAGACGGACCGAAAAGGCATCCGGTTCAGCCCAATTCGGTTCAAACAGGTGGGTCAACCATTTGAACCACATGAAAATATGTTTTTCTAAATATATATTTTTTAAATTTTTCAATGGCAAGGTTTGATTCCTCGGTTAACATACAAACCCGTTTATTCAAAGAATGAACCGAAACATATTCCGATTCTGCTCTGTGGGCATCGAAATTAGTCCACGGGTCGAATCCGACCCGTATGTGAAAAATTGGCCCGCACACAACGGCCCACATGCGAACATGGCCCACATGCGAACTCGGCCCGCACACAACGGCCCACATGCAAACTCGGCCCGCACACAGCGGCTCACATGCGAACTCGGCCTGCACACAACGGCCCGCATGCAAACTCGGTCCGCACACAACGGCCCACATGCGAACACGACCCGCATACAGCGGCCCGCATATGAAGCGGACCTGACTCAACGCAAACGGGCCCCACCGAACCCGTAACTCGAACACAAAAAGGGGCCCATCGGCCCCCCTTTTATGGAAAACCGTGCCCCCTCCCCATGGGGAGGTGTGGCCGGCCATAAAGGGAAGAAAAGAAAAGGAAAAAGAAAAGAAAAAGAAAAAGAAAAGAAAAGAAAAAATCCTAACCGCCTCGATGCGGGGGGAGGTGACGTGGACGTCTACACAACCGTAGATTCACGACGATCCCTCGATCCGACGGACAAGATGATGTCTTGTCGCCATGCAATCGGAAGGTGCAAAGATGACAACTTATCTTCAAAGATCAAATCACATCTTGCCCATAACCATCCCCACAAAAAAGAAAGGGATCAAGGTTGTTCCCCCCAAATAAGGGAACAATATCTTAATGGTTATGGGGGGAGATATTGGATACAACTAAAAGATTGCAGCCATATCTCCTCCAACCTCCCCCCTTTGCCTATAAATAGAAGGGGTGGGGGAAGACATCAAAGGTCGAAAGTTGAAGACGAAAGGGCTCTGCAAAAAGGAGCTTCAACGCTTGAAGATCGAAGGCTTCACGAGGCATGGCAAGCGCGTCCTACGGGAACGCTTAGCCCATTAAGTCCTCATCAAAGTAGAAGCCTTGCACTCGAAGGTAAAAGCTTCGACTCCTTGCACGAAGAAGAAAGTTTGGAGAAGAAGGCCTAGAGTCGTCATCATCCCGACGTCTCCAACGATCTTCATCAACTCCGAAGACGCCATAAGCAAAGGCCGGAGAAGAAGATCGAAGCCGACAACACCCTGTCATCTTCAACAAAGGCGTCGACTCCTCACACGAAAAAGAAAGCTTGGAGAAGAAGGCCAAGAGTCGTCATCATCCCGATGTCTCCAACGGTCTTCATCAACTTCGAAAACGCCATAAGCAAAGGCCGGAGAAGAAGATCGAAGCCGACAACACCCCATCGTCTTCAACAAATGCGTCGACTCCTCGCACGAAGAAGAAAGCTTGGAGAAGAAGGCTTGAAGCCGGTGCTACCTCCGCCGTCTTCATCAACAAAAGCCGACGCTACAACTGTCGCACGAAGACCGGTGCTACCCCCGCCGTCTTCATCAACGAAAGCCGATGCTACAACCGTCGCACGGAGATCGGTGCTACCCCCGCCGTCTTCATCAACAAAAGTTGATGCTACAACCGTCGCACAAAGATCGATGCTACCCCTGCCGCCTTCAAAAGAAGCATTCGACTCCGATCACGCCAAAGAAGCCCGGAGAAGAAGAGAAGTCAAGTCGACGTTATAATCGTCGCACGGAGATCGGTGCTACCCCCGCCGTCTTCAAAAGAAACTTTCGACTCCGATCACGCCAAAGAATCCCAGGGAAGAAGAGAAATCAAGCCGACGCTACAACCGTCGCACGGAGATCGGTGCTACCCCTGCCGTCTTCAAAAGAAGCCTTTGACTCCGATCACGCCAAAGAAGCCCGGAGAAGAAGAGAAGTCAAGCCGATGCTACAGCCGTCACACGGAGATCAGTGCTACACCTGCCATCTCCAAAAGAAGCCCTCAACTCCGATCATGCCAAAATAGCCCGGAGAAGAAGTCAAGCCGACGCTACAACCGTCGCACGGAGATCGGTGTTACACCTGCCATCTCCAAAAGAAGCACTTAACTCCGATCATGCCAAAATAGCCCGGAGAAGAAGAGAAGTCAAAGCCGACGCCATAGCCGTCGCCACCAAATTAATAAAGCCAGAAGAATAAAGAAGATTCGAAGATATCGCCATCGTCATTCAAGGTGAAGATCAAGCCAAAGCCAAAAGCAAAAGCCCAAAGTCAAAGCTAAGCAAAGCAAGAGTTACGCCTGCGCTTAAGCCACGCACGTGCTGAAGCCAAGCAACTACAAAAGATCACGAGCAAAGCAACTCACTTCTAGCCGATACGACGCGAAGTCCGGAAGAACAAAAGCACCGCAAGCCTCTACGCCTTCTACGTTCAAGAGCTATACGCCAAAGCTACGCCGACGCCAGGGCTACACCAAAGCAACTCCGGAGCCAGACGCAAGAAGCTAAAGTCAAAGCTAAAGCTAAGCCAGAACCAGACGCAAGAAGCCAAAAGCTAAAGCCAGAGCAAAGCCAAAGTTACGCCCGCGCTAAAGCCACGCACGTGCTGAAGTCAAGCAACTACGAAGGATCACGAGCAAAGCAACGCACTTCTAGCCGATACGACGTGAAGTCCGGAAGAACGAAAGCACCACAAGCCTCTACGTCTTCTACGTTCAAGAGCTATACGCCAAAGCTACGCCGACGCCAGGGCTACACCAAAGCAACGCCGGAGCCAGACGCAAGAAGCTAAAGTCAAAGCTAAAGCTAAGCCAGAACCAGACGCAAGAAGCCAAAAGCTAAAGCTAGAGCAAAGCCAAAGTTACGCCCGCACTAAAGCCACGCACGTGCTGAAGCTAAGCAACTACGAAGGATCACGAGCAAAGCAACACACTTCTAGCCGATACGACGCGAAATCCGGAAGAATAAAAGCACCGCAAGTCTCTACCCCTTCTATGTTCAAGTGCTAAACGCCAAAGCTACGCTGACGCCGCTACACCAAAGCAAAGCCAGGGCCAGACGCCCGAAGCAAAAAGCTGAAAGTAAAAGCACGATCAACGCCGTGAACGATCAAGGACGCCGAGGTCTAGCAAAGAGCGAGGAAAACACGAAGACCGAGGAATAAAGCCAAAAACCCTCTAGCCGAGAAAGCGCGAAGCACGGAAGGGACAAAAACAACGGCAGATACTCCTTAATCTCTCAAGAAAACCTCACCCTGTAAAGACCTCTGTCCTGGGCAACCCCTTAAGAGCTCTCGCATGAATACCACGTGGAGACGCGAATCAAAGGGACCCTCCAGAGGATCTCTCCCACAATCTCCTGATCAAATATTCGCCGCATCTGGCTCACCACCCCTGAGTCCCCGGGTCCTGGCCTCTGTAATATTCGTGTGTTCGCAATAAAGACGATCCAGATCTTTTTCTGCACATACATGGTCCAAACCTATTGAACCGTCTGGTTCGGTCCGGTTTTCAAAACACTGATACAAGCTAATGTTTTAAAAAAAAACACGGACAAAGAACCGAAAAGATTCGGGGTCAGATCCAAACCACGGTTCAATCAGTTGAACCTGATAAATAATAGGGTAAATAGTAAGGACTTGTTTTGTAAAACATCAAAAGAGTTGGTTGTAAATGAAAAACTCATGTTTTAACAGTCTTTCATCCGTCAGATCACATGATGGAAGCCTAGGCAACACACATAACTTCTCTAGTTGTACTATAATTTTTTTTAAACGGTTTTATTCATAGAACCGGCCGGTTTACATTTTGAACCGAATTTTCTCCCAGCTCTGATCCAAACTGGTTCAACCAGCTGGTCCGGTTTCAAAACACTGACAAACAATTACCAAAAGCACACCTATACGACAATGTACATTTCCCAACCATATTATACATAGCGAGCTGGACTCCCGAAGGAGCTCTTCAATGGCGGGCAGCATCGGCCTGGAGGAGGCCGGACCTTATCTGTGTCGCAACGTCCTTCACGGCCCCAGGCCCATGGGGGATGAACACGGAATTCGACTTTGAGGAGGCCCCGATCTCCTTCATGGTGTCGAAGTACTGCGTCACCAGGACCATGTCCATGACGTCCTTTGCCGAGGTACCGGGCACGTTCTCCGAGAAGGCGAGCACGCTGTCCCTCAGCCCATCCACGATGGCCTGGCGCTGCCGTGCTATGCCCAGCCCTGACAAGTACTTGGACTCGGCATCCCCCTCAGCCCGCTTGATTTGGAGTATTTTCTCAGCTTCGGCTTTCTCGTTCGCAGCCACCCTGAGCCTAGCAGCTGTTGCAACAGTTATATAGTCCATGGTTACATGTTAAAAGAAACAGTCTTATTCGGGGTGCAGTACTATTAAAGTAAAATTTGCATAGCCACATAACTGATGTTTCTGGACTTTAAAATTCATCATTTAAATTTAAAAGTCATCGTTGTCGTCGTCCAAGTTTTTTCCCATCGAAATGAGGATCACTATAAGATTTGACGATATGAGAATTTTTTAACCGGCTGTCAACCCGACCGATATCAACCCTCTGATGGTGCCTAATACCTGACAAAGGAGACTTGGTTTAGCCAAGAAACCTAAAAGGTCAATTAGCGGGTAGGGACCTACATTATTGATTATGAAATTTAGGCTCATGCAACAGGAGAGAAACCATCCACAGTTCCCCAAGGCTAGGAAAGAGTTTAGCTGAAGAGGGTAGAAGACAAGATTTTAACTACATGGAACAATTTATAAGACTAGTATGTGAAGTGAAATAAAACATCATTCCCACATTACTTCATTAAAGGTAAGCACCTAAAATGACATTTTGAGAACTCTCGTGTCTCGACATGCAATATAGATAATTTTGACTGATGAAAACTCAATAGGATAGTTTTTTGTGTCAATACCTAGTAATTGCGCATGAATTTGCATGTACATAAGTTAGCGGATTCTCGTTGTGGATAGGTAGAGTCGATGTTCACATTCACAAACATAAAAAGGATTTCATGTACTGTCTAAGAGCATTTCCAAGGGACTCCTATCTCCCCCTCCTTCGCTAAAGTAGTGAGCGAAGGAACCGGAATCCCCTTCTAACCGGCTCTCAACACCTTGCTATTTTAGGGAACGAGAAATAGCTCGCCACTCTGGGCGAGCGAGCGGTGGACCCACCCCACGTGGAGCTTTGAATCCGATCGTTGTTGAATCCGACTGTTTAAATATATCTATTGTCAACGTTGTTGAATCTAACCGTTTAAAATGTATCTGTTCCACGTTAATAGGGAGTGGGCTAGGAGCCGGTTGGAGTGCTCCTTTCCTACACTCCATATTTTAGCTGATGTGGCGGTTTTTACTCCCTAAAATAGGGAGCGGAGCTAGGAGTCCATTGGAGAAGTTCTGATAGTTCTAAAGCTTTTAACAATGCTTGGATATCCAAGTAGAAAGCTGTGAAATTATTTCAAAATAAAAGTAGAGGATACTATACACACCAAACCAATGAATAAGGAAGACTTGCCTGCATTGATCTCATTCATTGCTCTCTTAACATGCACGTCAGGCTCGATATCGACAATGAGTGTTTGGACAATCTCATATCCGTAAGTCGACATGGCCTATGCAACAATAGGCAAGCACAGCAATGTGGTCATTGAAGTAAACCTTGTTGGAGAGAGAAAATAAACCAACAAATGAACAACAAACGGATACCTTTTCAAGTTCATCTTCAACGGCTTTTGCAATATCGTTCTTCTGCTCAAAGACATCATCTAAGATCAGCTTTGGAACGCTAGCCCTGATGACTGAACAATAGAAGCACAAATTTGTCATAGCTCATAAGAAAAATCAACTAGTTTTTGTTTTACATTTCTCATATTTATATTTGATAATCAACCTTCTAACCTGTAAAAACAGTTCAGCGCCACATTACAAAGCAAGTCATCGTGGATACAGTAGTTACCACTTACCAAAACGTTAAAAGGTAACAACTAAAGATCAAATAAACAGAATATAATCAACCAAGGGGAATGAAAATATATATTCCTTGGATGTTTTTGCAATTACTGAGAACAAAGGAATAATGGAAAACGAAACAAGTTCAACAAAAGACTGCAAGCAGGACTAATCTGGCTGTCCATATCATTCCCTACCACAAGTAATTTAAGATCAAGGTCAGTTTTCTCATCCAGAAAAAGCTTCTGTGGAAGCTTCCGCGAAAAGCTGATAAGCACATACAAAACAGCTTCCCGCAAAAGCTTGAAGCTCAAAAGCCCTGCGCGAAGCTCGTCCGAACAAAACTTGCTTCAGCTTTCCGACACACGAAGCTGTTTTGGAAAGTCAGCCAAACAGCACCTAAGGTTCCATTGATTTATATACCTTCCAAATCCATTTAGCAAATTGAATATATCCTTCAAAGTGAAGTCTGCATATGATACTGCAACTCCACCCCAACAGATATCTCTAATTACGAAGAGACTAAATGAAGGTGTACTTTAGCGCCCAAAAGCCTCAGCGCCAGCAAAATTCTTCCAATGCGCTTAAGTTGGGTTTAGTTCAGCTCCTTCCTCAGTGTCAGCCACCAAATCCTCTTTCCCGGAATCCAAACACATATTGCAAATTTCATCAGAATGAAGGCCAACACTTCATTCAAGATCAGATTGAAGAAGGGAAGATTGACCTTTCGATCAGATGATAACAAGATAAGTGTCTAGAATGTAGATGCATAAAGGAATGGAATACGATAATTAATATCGTTCTTTTATTTTATTATTGAAAGGATACGATCCATTAAGAAGGGGACAGGTATAAAGGAAAAAGGCTTCTGTGTACCAAGGTAATACGACAATGAATCCTTGAAAGTGAAATATGATTGCTTGTTATGACAAAAGAACATGACATAAAGATTTAAGTGCCGTGTCCCCTGGAGATCTTGAGTTATCTTTAGAGAAATGTATGATTTGAAACTTCATTAAAACAATAGCAAATACAATTTTCTTTACTACAGAAAACCAACTTTTCCTTTTCTACAAGTCACATTGTTCTTGAAACTAAACAAACCCTTAAAGGAAATAAATTAAAGAAAAAAAAGAAGAAAGAAGAATACTCATTTTAATCACAGTGGAAGTCACTTCCTCAGATATCCATATTTATTTTACTTAGAAAAAATATAATTGATAAAAAAAACCAAAGATAGAAAGTTATAGCTAATCCTCCGCAATAAAAAAGGAACAAAAGAAAGAAAGGAGAAATAACATCACTAATATTTATCTCAAGGGGTAGATTAAGCCCCTGCAACTACTCTTTATAATGACTTATGCCGCGGACCCATCAATACGCTCCCACAAGTGGGGCTCGATCCATTATCATCACAGGGACTCTGGCTTCAACACCTACAATAAACTCCATCATCAACTTTTAGAAACCATGTTGTCGGAAGATGACCATTCATTGGAGCTGCTTATAAGGATTATAGCATAATCCCACAAAAATGCTACGTTGTGTCATCCAAATGTACCGCTTTTAGATAATTGAGTGCACCTGAATGCAGAGCTATCATCAGGATACCTATAGGGTGGCATCGACAAGATGCTCACTGAGAACTGGTGGTGGCCCGATCCACCAATGGTCAAGGAGCCCCACTGCACCAATCTGGTGCCCCTACTTCTACATGGAATGCTAGCAACTGTGCATTCAAGTGCCCATTGCTGCTTGTCGAACTCTTGAATTTTTTTTTTATCTAACATTAGCCATGAGAACTTAGACGATTTTGAAGGAGCTACAAAGGAGCTGCCTCCTGACAGAATCCGAAGTCAGAAGAGATGAGAGTTCAAGTAATGGGGATGATGATGACCCATTTTTTGGTTCATATAACAAAGGCTTAGATCTGATAAAAGATTACAAAAATATGGCAGGCTAACCACAGTTACGGTGATGGTGATTGTACTCCCACAAGAAGAGAAGATGATGATGTTCTAGATCGGTTTGGCTCTTCGTATTGCGGTTGTATTTTAATTAGAGTAGTATGATCCCGCAACCACTCCTTAGATGACTTAGATGTTCAATAGAAAGCTAATCAGGCAAGTGCATGTCCGATGAGAAGGGTGACGACTGTAATGCACATGGATGGGAGAATGATACTTAGTTAGTCCTATGGCTAAACAGTTATAGCTGTGATGGTATCAACAGCATGGTGCAGGAGATCCTATATCCATTGAGTTCCCCATAGAACCATCGACAAATTAGAGGCGACAACAGATCTTGAAGACTAGAGCAATCTACTATGGTGTTGATTGTTGACTCATCTCTGTCTATCCTGTCACCCATGGTTTGCTTAGAAACTAGGTCCGAAGGAAATGAGAATCAAATCATTTTCTAGGCTTCAGAAATAAAAATAAAATACGGCAAAGTTCAGAGGAGCCTACTACTATGGCTCTTAGTTAGTAACTTGTTGGGCAAGCAACTTTGTTATGACTTGATACCTATGATCATGTCTCAAATTACTCCTGAAAAGCTATGAATCTACGACACAGAAGTAGGGGTGGCAATGGGCCGGGATCGTGTCGTGTCTAATTTCGGGTCGTGTCCAAAACCCCTAGATCCGGATCCGGACCCGACCCGTTTAACCAATCGTGTCTAGATCCTAAACCCATACCCGACCCGCTAATAAACGAGTAGACCCGATAAGACCCGTTTACCACCCGGGTCTATTCAGTTGACCCAATCCGACCCAATCTGACTCGACCCGACCTGACCCGAAAGACCCACTGGTATCATATTTTACATTAACGGATTGCGGGTAGACCCGACCCAACACGACCCATTGAATACTAAACGGGTCTTCCCGGGTCTACTGTGTCCAGACCCTAAACCCGGACCCGACCCGTTTATTAAACGGGTCTTCGTGTCGACCCGTTTACGACCTGAACACATTTAGCCCTGACCCAGACCCGCTAACTTCGTGTCGGGTCTGCCGTTTCGGGTCCGAAATTGCCAGCCCTACACAGAAGGTACATGAGGCAAAACACCAAAACCTTCCTCCACTGAAGTCGAAGTATCATTTTGCATCAAAATAATAAAGCCATGTAACAAGGCATTTAATTTTTGCAAAAAATACCAAACCGACATGATTGAATTCCCTTATGTGGGGAATTGTTGCGATCTAGTTTAGGAATTATGATTCACTGGAAAAAAAAAGAGGACATCAAGGTTTCCAGAGCATGCAAAACCAAAGCTGATTTGGTTTATACTAAGTTTTCCATCTTAGATATTTTAAACTAAAGTTTTCATGTAAGGAAAAAATTAATATTAATTTCATGGGTTGCTTAAGTGGAGAGAGAGGATTAGATATTTTCTAATAGATTTAGACTGCTAGGGTTAAAACAAATTAAAGAAGCAAGGAGGGAATATAGAGGGGCCAACCCCGATAAGATGGGGTACAATAAACCAAGGAAAAAAAAGGTAACCATGAGGTAACTTCTGTGTGTGTGTGTGTGTGTGTGTGTGTGTCTCTCTCTCTCTCTATATATATAGTCCCGATCTTGTGTTGACATTGTGGATGTTCAATCTAAGGTTAGATGATTATATCCATCAAAAATCAGCATATTCTAAATCTTGTAGGGGCCAAAAAATGGTTGGTGAGCATGGTGGTCGATCAAATTTGAAAGAACTTCTATCGACCATCTGAACCATTTCAAATTTGATCAACCTACAGGCTTTGGAATGGGCTGATTTTTTGTGGATGTTCCATCTAAGGTTGGATGATTACATCCACAAAAAATTAGAAAATTGTAAATCTGGGGCCAAAAAATGGTTGGTGAGAACAGTGGTGAGCACCCGATCGGGAGTGTACACAAACACACACACACTAGTATTTCCTGTGTATCTTGTGTTCTTGCACATTTCAAATCCATTTCAACCTTATTCCATATCTTTCTCCTCATATTTATGCATTTTCAAATGTTGATGTTCCTAGTTTGACCACGCATCCCCCGAAGCATCCTCATCTCCTCACCATTCCACCGGGGTGCAGGTATCTATTTCGTTACCCATCAGTTGTATCAATGTAATATGATGGCATTCTAAGAATCTTATAAATATCCCATTCAATCTCTTGCCTATACATTTATCACTTAAAACCCTAGTAACTCCTTTCCAATTCATCCAACCCATCCTAACTCTATGAGTCTATATGGAGTATCAAAGATCTATTTCTAAATTTCTTTGTTATAGACCCTAAGAAACAAAATGAATCACAATAAATTATTGTTTGTCCATTAATTTTGCTCGTAGCTAATTTTTAGGTGGCTTTATCCTAAAGGTTGCATTTCATTATTCAATTTTGATGATATTTCGCAGTGTTGTCAAGGTGGCTAGTCAACACCTAGGCAACCAGTGGCCTAGGTGAAAAAAATTTTGTTAATACATATGACGAGAACAATGAAAAAAATCCTAAGAATCAAATAGAGATTAGATAGATAGATGGAGATAGAGGGAGGGATGAAAAAAAAAGGGAGTCGAGAGAAGGACTAGAAAGATATATGGAGGGTGGAGGGAGTATTACAACAATAAAATACATAAATAACCAAACATGAAAGATATACTGAGAAAGCACGGCATGGCTCAGGTTCAAAGGGGGAAACAGTGGGGAAAGGAGGGGGTATGTACTACCGGCCTGAATCACTGCCTAGGCGATTTTGGCTGAAATCACCTTGGCAGCTGCCTTGACGATGCCTTGATAACACTGATATTTATTTCCTTATCCTCCAAAGTTTTTCTCCAACAGCCCAAGTTTCAATCCAATGATTCCATGACAAACAAAAAGAAAAACCTCAACAATTATGTCAAGTCCAGACAATGTAAAATCTAGACATTCTGCTTAACATTTGATTGAATATAAAGAATATAGTTTCCAATGAAAAAGGAAATATTGAAATTGGTTGCTTCAGAGATTCCAGTTATTTTTCCACTAAACAAGACATGCAAAACCAAGGTCCTATAAGTCTATATCAACGAGATGGAAAGCAACTATAGTTAAAACTTAAAAGCATCAGGGTGTGTGAGCTCCAAATATAATGCAACAAACCCCTTCTTGTATATTTTTCAACAAAAAGGGATGGGTTTGCTCCAACTTTTTTGTTGCTTAATGGTTAAGTTGCACAATCTTACCATCAAAAACATAGGATTGAATCTGCTCCCTTGTATTGCTAAGCTTATAGAAAGCATCAGATGCTTTGTCAGCAAGAGCACGGTATTGTATAGATGCAACAACAGTGACGAACACATTATCCTGAAGCACAAAAAAGAACAGGTGAGACGTGATGCCATCAATTGACCACGTCAAGTAAATAGAACCAAAAACATAAAAGAAATACCATTATAAAGTCAACCTACACAATTAAAAAAAATTTACCTGCTTTCTTCTGTAGATAAGACCAAAAATCTGATTAGTGCATATTCCTAATGCAATATTAAATTTATACTTTAAATCCATTTGTAAAATGTTTATCATGTAATTTACATCTTCCCCATGATTAAATTTAAAGCAAACCATTCTCTCAAAAGTGGCAACATTAAAAATTAGTATACTTCATAGTCTGTTTTTCTTTTTGGATGTATGTGTGGGTGTGGGTGTCTCCGTGTGTGTGTGTGTGTGTGTGTGTGTGTGTGTGTGTGTGTGTGTGTGTTGGGATTGGGAGAGGAAGGGGGGTGCGGAGTGGGGAGCTTGTTTCAAGGCAATTCTTTCTCATAAAACCCAGTGAAAATAAGATGTTCCAGATAGCATTCAAAAACCGACATCATTCATGTATACTGAAAAAGAAATGGCAATGCTTAACAAAAATTTTGGGAATATTTTCACTAAACATGTTACACTTCTTTAATTAGGACTAATGATTTAGAAGGGAAAAAAAGCAAGTAATGGAAGAAGTGGTGCCCGGAAGCCACAACCTTCGTCTTTGTTTCACAACGAACATCAAGCTGTTGGACACGCAGGGAAAGATAGCCAGCAATCTGTCTCCCTAAACACCATGGTAAGAAGTGGCATCCAGGCTCAAGCACATCATCAAACCTCCCAAAAGATTCTTTGATTGCAACAGTTGACTGGTCCACTTGAATGCAACCAAGTGCCTGCCCCATCTCCTTAACTGCATGATTAGGAACTTGGATTAAAATTGATCAAGAAAGAAAAGGAAAAAAAAGGCTGGAGTGTAAGCTGCAGGTGAGTGGCACTGCTATCAATCAATTGTTAATTCAAGAGCCACTAAACAAAATATACGTTTGTGAATATATGTGATGTAATCCGATGGGATTCATAGACAGAAGAACTACATGGTGATCCACAGTTTCCAGGTTTAGATCAAGCAATTAGATTCTCAAACTTGCTGCAAGTTTATTAATGAGGTCCTTGGTTTTAAATTTTGGGTCGTTTTGATTTGGTCTTAAATTTTCAGATTTAGTAGAGCCAATTAATTATTTTATACCAGAATTTAAGTAGATAAGACGACACCCACAACGTTTTAAAGGGGAACATTGGGTTATATGCTGACAAGCATTTTCCCACTAAGGAAATTAGAAGCCGGTTACTTATTTGTATATTAGAACCAACAATCCATATTGTTAGAATGGGAAGGAGCCCAACGGGCAAAGCATGGGAGAAATCTTGAAGGAGAATGCCCAAGTGTAATAGGGACGAAGGCCAGCAATATAAGGGATTACAATGGGGTGGTCACCTATGGGTGAGAATACTAGGGATGCAACTTGGGCGGGCCAACCCGAGCCCAAACAGAATTTGGGCAGACATGGGTTAAAAAATCCCAATCTGACTTTAATTCGGGTTGGGCTTGGGTAGAGGCGGCTTCAGGCAACCCAACCGAACCCAAAACCTGACCATTTAGTAAATACATTTTATATAATATAATTTTGAATAGAGGTTGTCCGATCAAAATCCATCCGTTGGACCATCCGTCGTAGACAAGTTGTGGTCACACTATGGGCAAGGATTAAAAAATCAAAATAAATCCTAAAAAAACACGAAATATTTCCATAAAAAGAATACCCTATTCGAAAAATGCACTTAGAATCGAGCGACACAGAAAATGCAGAATATTTCGGAATAAATCAGAATATTTTGGGAAAAAAGTGGAATATTTCGAAGAAAAAAAATCGAACAAAAATAAAAAAAACAAAAAAATAAGAACAAATTAGAAAAAATCTCTAAAAATCTTTCAACAAGTAGATATTCTAGAAATGTTGTTTAGGAGTTCCAATGTGTGCCTCTATGTTAGTATATAATTGTACAAAATCTCGTTGTAATACATATAAATGTTTAAAATGTTACTTATTTGCAGCGCATGCATAGAAATACATGTTATTTAGAGTTTCACGATCGAAATTTGTCAATTTCGGGCCTGATCCTATAAATCATGGTTTTCGGTTTTGTGCGTAACCACAGATTTTGACTGAAATTCCTGGATTTCGATCGAAATCGTCGGATGGAGCCTAGAGGTTGCCTCGCCGGATCTCGTCGGATTTCTCTTTCGATTCGCCGGACCCTACCAGATCTCGTTGGTCTCAACTGATACACTTTAAAACGTGGCAAGACACGAATGAAATGTTTCAAAACATGGTAGCAGCCGAACGTCCTGATCGATTCGTCTACCACAAGAAACATACCAATTGTGACCACATGCTATGCGCTCCACCTGCGGATTATGTAGTCCCTAGAACACCAGTTCATGCGAAAGTCACAACCCAGCCAGAACCATGTAAGCTCAATTCGGTTGTTGGGCTTACACCTCGTCAACAAGAAGCACAAGGTCAAGGTTTTAAAGTTCGGTTTCGTGTGTCTGTGTGTGTTTTCTAAAAAACAATATATGTAAACAGTGGCATGATGAAGCTTACTATGTGTTTGAT
Organism: Chamaelirium japonicum; assembly: GCA_947650365.1. NCBI lineage: Eukaryota > Viridiplantae > Streptophyta > Magnoliopsida > Liliales > Melanthiaceae > Chamaelirium > Chamaelirium japonicum. Next base: position 5,966,896 of record OX393559.1, on the reverse strand, counting down.
GTTTGTATTCTAAAAACAATTCGTATTCACATGTATGCACAACTATAAAAAAATTAAATTCAAAAATTCAAAAAATAATAAAAAAATCCTTCTTTTGGGCATTTCAATTTTTTTTCATCCATTTCGACCGAAATAACGAAATTTCAGTCGAAATTTCTGTTTTGGCTAGGACTGAAACCAGTCACGAAATCGATTTTGAATATCTTAATTATGATGCAAAGTATTGGTCAAATACTGTCTTCCATTTTTTAAGAAAAGGTGGAAAGTGGTGCCTAATCTCATGAATGGTATGAAATTGGAGAAGTAGGGACCCATCCAGGACTCAAAAATCTTGTTGCCGCCAACGGATTAGTATTCTCATCAAAATTTTTTTCTATCACCCTTGTGCCATCACAGATGATAGGGCTCAGTTAACGGAGTGAATTAAAATTTTAAAGGCTTATAGTCCAGATTTCTAACCCTCTTCAAATAAATTAGGGTTCTTACATATAATAAGTGAACACGGAAGAATTGCATCAAGGAAAGAATTCTCAGATTAAAGAAGAAAAAAATAATAATTCAATTATAAAGAGAAATTTGATCAAACGTAGCAACTAAACTCGGCGTAAAGATTTGATCGCCACACCAAATTGAAGACCAAACTCAAAGAGAGAGAGAGAGAGAGAGAGAGAGAGAGAGGAGAAGGGACTCACCGGTCAACAATCGCTCTCGATTTGTTTTGCAAAACTTCGCTCTTGTTGGGAAAAACCTGTATTCTATTATTCATTAAACCCCCTATCTATAGACATAATCAGTTATTGGGATAGAGACGGGGCAAATCTCCTATCTCTTGAATCTAGGGGTCTCTATCCGGTGGGCATCCATATCCGATGCAACCACCGTTTATAACTCCCCCTTGGATAACCATTCATCAAAGATTGCTTCATTAAAACCTTTGATGAAAAAACCCAGTGGAAAAAATCCTATCAAAGAAAAAAGAGTACAACCTTAGTTCTTCAGGAACTATGGTGAGTGCGCATAATGCTGCTCGTTTAAACCTTTGATGAAAAAACCATGTGGAAAAAACCCTACTAAAGAAAAAAGAATACAACGCGCATAAATTTGCATCTTCAGGATCCCCTCCCCCTGATAATTACATTACAATTATTACATCTCTCCCTCTGATTATTTCTCCTCCTGATTACATCAACTTGTTTGGTGATTGAGTCGTCGTAGTCCGATATCATACACCATCTTCTGGAAAGTTGACTTGGGCAAAGTTTTGGTGAAGAGATCCGCAAGATTGTCGCTTGACCGGACTTGCTTGACTTCAATCTTTTTTTCTTCTTAAGCTTGTGGGTGTAGGAAAACTTTGGTGAGATGTGCTTTGTCCGATCTCCCTTGATGAAGCCAGCTTGAATTTGAGCAATACATGTGGCATTGTCTTCGTGGATAACTATCGGCTCTTTGGTAACTGATGCCAACTGGCAACTGCTTCTGATGTGCTGCACAAGCGACCTCAACTATACGCATTCTCTACATGCTTCATGCAGGACTAAGATTTCAGCATGGTTCAATGATGTGGCCACAAGTGTTTGTTTGGTCGATCTCCATAAAATAGCTACATTGTTATTCAAAAATACATACCCTGTTTAGGATCAACCCTTATGGAGGTCAGAGAGAAAACCTGAATCTGCATAACCAATCAAGTGAGGAGTACCATATAAATAAAACAATCACATATCAGTGGTTCCTCGCAAATATCTAAATATTTGTTTTATTCAATTCCAATGTCTAAGAGTTGGTTCTGAACTATATCTAGCTAATAGATTAACAGAAAAGCATATATCTGGTCTAGTACATTGAGCTAAATACAATAAAGCATCAATAACACTCAAATATGGTTTTTCAGAACCAAGAATAGTTTCATGTTCCTCTTTAGGTCTAAATGGATATTTATGAACATCAAGAGTTCTAACTATCATGGGAGTGCTTAGTGGGTGATATTTATCCATATTAAATTTCTTTAACATATTTTCAGTATATAAAGATTGATGTACTAAAATCCCACTAGAATTATGCTTGATCTGCAGACCGAGGTAAAACTTAGTATCACCAAGTTCTTTCATTTTAAACTCCATTTTTAGATAATCAGAAGTTTTCTTGAGCTCTTCAGGAGTCCCAATCAAGTTTATGTCATCCACATAAACTATAATTATTGTAAATCTATTTTCTGATTTCTTTATGAAAACACATGGGCATATGGGATCATTCTTATAACCTTCCATAGACACGTATTCACTAAGGCGATTGTACTATATTCTTTCGGATTGCTTCAGGCCGTACAATGCTCATTTTAGTTTTATTGAGTGCACACTCTTTGATGTTACTTTAGACAACTTGAATCCTTCTGGGACCTTCATATAAATATCTGTGTCTAGGTTCCCGTATAGTTATATCATTACGACATCCATTAGTCTCATCTCTAGTTTTTCAGAAACTGTGAGACTAATAAGACATCTAAAAATAACTATATCCATAACAGTGGAATCTATCTCTTCATAATCTATCTCAAGTTTCTGCAGGAATCCTTGGACTACAAGCCTTGCCTTATATCTAGCAATTTTATTATTTTTATTTCTTTTTCTTACAAACACTCATTTAAAACCTACAGGGTTTACGTTATTTGATGTTTGTACTATAGGTCAAAATACTCCATGTTTCTTGAGAGATTCAAATTCACTTTGAATAGCTTCTCTCTATTTTGGTCAATTAGTTCTATGTTGACATTCATATATACTATGTGGTTCATTATCTTTATTATTGCCCTTTGTTATTTCAATAGCTACTTTATATGCAAATATGTCATCGATGACTATTTTCTTTTGGTCCTAAATTTTACCCCTCATATAGAATATTTAGCTCTCATTATTTGGTACTGGTACCTTATCCATAATCTCTGTAATGACCTCTTCAGGAGTTTGAGGAAAATTTGGCTGTTGGAAAATACTTTCTTCTGGAAAAATATGATCTATAATCTCTTTTGGAGCATTATGACCAGGTCCATCTAGAACCTCAACTTCTTTTGGAGTTTTAGGGTATGATTTATCATTCAACTTTCTTTTCCGGAGAACTGAATCTTTGGATCCTATAGGTCTACCATATTTCTGACGTGCAATAGTTTTATTAGTAAGAGTTGGTATATTACTTCTTGCATGTACATTCTTGGCTGCAACAAACAACTTAGTTATATTAGTTGCATCATTAAAGGCATCAAGCAATTGGTTTGCAATATCTTGTAAATGCAAGATCCTCTTTACTTCTACCTAGCATTGGGAAGATCTGGGATCTAGATAAGACATAGTGGAAGTATTCTACGATAATTCATGTCGTTATTCAGGAACAGATCGTTGCCTAGAAACTTCTTTATCTCCCCCTAACGGCGGGAAGACTGTCTCATCGAAGTGACAATCTGCAAATCTAGCAATAAATAGATCACCAGTTAAGGGTTCTAAGAATCTTATGATTGAAGGTGAGTCAAAGCCGATATAAATCTCCAATCTACATTGGAGACCCATCTTAGTTCTATTTGGAGAGGGAATAGGAACCTACACAGCACATCCAAACTTTCTAAGATGACATATATTGGGCTGGATACTTGACACAAGTTGTGCAGAAGAAAAATTATGGTATAAAGTAGGCATGAGTCTAACAAAACTAGCTGCATGCAGGATAACATGCCCCCATACAGAAATTAGAAGTCAGGATTGTAAGAGTAATGGTCTAGCTATTAACTGTAAGCGCTTAATAAAAGCTTCAGCAAGACCATTCTGGGTATGAATATGGGGGACAAAATGTTCAACTTCTATTCCGATGGATGTACATAAGTCATTGAAGATTTTAGAAGAGAATTCAATTGCATTATCCAATTGAATAGATTTGATTGGGTTATCACAAAAATTAGTTCTGAGTTTGATTATTTGAGATAATAATCTAGCAAAAATTTCTAGTAGAGAAGAGACTCACATATGACCATCTACTAGATGCATCTATTAAGATCATACAATATCTAAAAGGACCACTAAGAGGGTGTATAGGACCACAGATATCACCTTGAACCCTCTGCAGGAAGGTAGATGATTTTGTCTATATTTTCTAGAAAGAAGGTCTAGTGTTAAACTTTCCTTGGGAATAAAGGTCATAAAAGTGGTCATTAGGAAAAGTTAGACTTCGATTGCTAAGGAAATGACCATAGAAATTATAAATGATCTTTCTAAGTATACCAGACCCTGGGTGACCTAATCTATCATGCCAAATGACCAAATCTACAGGATTGGTGAACTTCTGGTTCAAGTGGGTGGCATAGGATTCCATAACCCCAATGTGGGTAAAATATAACCCTAAAGATATGTTTGAAAATTTTTCTAGTATGGAATTTTGCTCTTCGTTCTTAGATGTGATGCAGAGTTATTCTAGATTGTCTTTATTTGTAGTTTCTAAATGATATCCATATGCTCGGATGTCTTTAAAACTCAGTAAATTTCTTCTAAAATTTTCTGAGTATAACGTATCCTTAATTAGCAAATAAGTACCATTAGGTAAAAGAATGTGGGCTCTTCCGGACCCTGTAACTATATCAGTAGGGCTAGCCACTGTAGTAACCATACGTGAATTATATTCAAGATTTATAAAAAAATTTCTGTGTTTCAGTATGGTATGTGTTGTTGCACTATCTATCAGGCAAATCTCTTGGTAGTTAGTCATCGTTCCTAAATGATAAGTTATATGAATTAATAAATACCAAAAAAGAATTACCAAAGATAAAGTTTACTAATACAATTTCTAACTAGATTAACTAAAATGATAATATAAATTGATAATATCCAACATAATATAAAAGTTACTAAGCAATGTCTGACAGAATATAAAAACTACTGAGCAATGTCTGACAGAATATAAAAACTATTGAGCAATATCTGACAAAAAATAAAAACTAAAATCTTTAGAGATCTCATGGTTCAGGGATCTAAGCTGCTATCGTCTAACTCATCGAAGTAGTCTGAACTTTCCAGGTACGATATCTTAAGGGCATTAGTCTAATTCTAGTAATCTTCAGGCCACTCATTATTTCCTTTATTCATATTTGCCTCTGTAGATACCCCTGTACTTTTGTACTTGTTTTTCTTATGTTTACTGGCATGGCAGGTTCTAGACCAGTGTCCTTCCTTTCCACATTCAAAGCATACATCCCTCTTATCTTCAGGTTTAGAGAGATTTTTCTTTTCTAGATTCAGAGGAGCAATCTATTTGTTTTTAAAATGAGTGTCCTTCCTAGGACTATAATAATTATCTCTTCCAGGATGATTTTGGTATCCACCTCTTCTAGGATGGTTTTTACCTCTTTCAAGATAGTTATTGCATCCTCCTCTACCGTGTCTTCCATCTCTCATTTCTCTGTCTCTACCCCTACCTCAGTAGAAATCATTAGTGTTTGCTTCTGGCAATGCCAATGATCCAGTGGGTCTAGAACTATGAATCTTTACCAGTAGGGTATTATGTTCTTTAGTAATCAGAAGAACTTCTATGAGTTCTGAGTACTTTTGGTACTTCATCTCCCTGTATTGCTGTTGTAGAATGATATTATTTGGCTGGAAGGTAGAGAGTGTTTTATCGATAATCTAGGCATCATCTATTTTCTCCTCACAAAGCTTCAGCTTACTGACGATGTTGAGTAACTTTGAGTTGAACTCAGCCACTGTCTTGAAGTCCTGGAACCTGAGGGTTATCCATTTGCTCTTTGCTGTAGGTAAAGTGATCATCTTCTAGTGATTGTAGCATTCCTTGAGTGCCTTCCAGATATCTACAGAATCTACTATGTTCATATATTCATTCTTCAGATCTTCGTGTATGTGGTGCCTAAGAAAGATTAGGGCCTTTGCTTTTTCATCCGGCTTCAATTCATTTTTCTCTTCTAGAGCTTTTTCTAAGCTCTTCGTTTGTAAATATAGCATGCTATCTACTCGCCAATTCAAAAAATTACTTCCATACGTTTAATACATGAAAGTCTAATTTTGCAATATTCAACATCTGAAGATTTAATAAATACTAACATTAATTACAATGATTATCATATTCATCACATGGGTATATAGAGACATTTTATATAAAGCAATTGACATATTATGGACAAAACCTATTAATACTAGGTATTAATAGGGTCCTTTCAGAAACCACTTGCTAAGGTAGAGCGGGTTCTATGGAACCGTCATGCCCCTTGCCAAGCTTTTCTAAAAGGTACTAATTACCTAAAGCATATCTAATAAAAAAAATGACATATTATTCACATGATAACAGATAAGAGACACAAGGTATATGTACAGTATAAAATATGTTATAATTAAGGACAATTATGTTCTTATTTGTAAAAATAGATATCGCATATTGGTCGCTCAAGGGCTAAATAGTAAAACATATAAATAATGTAAATAAAATAGCAAAAATTGACCATACCGATGCATCCGAAATGGTTCGGATACCCAAGATCCATATACAGATCGAACGGTTTGGCTATAGATAGGGCTTACAATAACAGAGTTTTAATGAACGATGTGGATTAAATCAGGCAGTTAGATATATATGAATGCATATAAAACTAGACGGGTTGGGTTTAGCTAAAAGCAGTCGGGTCGGGTTTGCCATGTGCAGTCGGATCGGGTCTACCATGTGCAGTCGGATCGAGCCTGTACTTATACACTGGTCGGGTTGAGTTTGAAGTATATAAACGGGTCTGCAGTCGGGTCTAAAGTATTTGATGAACTACTATTCATCTTCTCCAATGGTTTCGGGAAAACCTAACCACCGAAACGGGTCGCTCACGGGCACACGCCACCGCCGTCGCTCGCGCGTGCCTCCGGCATCCGTCGCTCGCACCGCTCGTGCGCGCAGGCCGCTGCCGCCGGTGGCACAGCCCTCAGTCGCTTGCGCGCAGGCTGCTGCCGCCGATGGCAAAGCTCGCCGTTCACCGCACGAGGGTGTATCCCGCCATTGTCGCACCTGCTCGCGAGGTGCAGCCTGCCGTCGCCGCTCTGGCCGGAGAGAAAAATGGTTTCGGGGTCTCGATCGAAACTCCGAGCGCACAGTCTCGTCGGTGACTGTGCGCGCGGGCGGGGGGCGGGGGGGGGGGGGGGGGGGGGTCCGACTGGGTATTGCGATGTATGAGAGGAGGAGGTTCCCGAGCGTACCTTACGTTCAGGACTCGCCGTTGTGATGGGCCGGAGCAGGACTTCTTCTTTCTTCTCTCTCTTTTGTCTCTTTGTTCTCTTTTCTCTTCTCTTATTTCATTTCTCTCCCCTTCTCTCTTCTCTTCTTTCGTTTCTCTCTCCTTCTCTCTATGCGATGGGGTCGGTCGGGTCGTGCCCTCCGCTCGTGCTGATAACGTGTTAGGAAAAACTTGTATTCTATTATTCATTGAACCCCCTATGTATAGACATAATCGGTTATTTGGATAGAGACAGGGTAAATCTCCTATCCCCTGAATCTAGAGGTCTCTATCCGGTGGGCATCCATATCCGATGCAACCACCATTTATAACAGCTCTGTCACTGGTATTAGGAAAAAAAAAAGGGATAATGTGCCTAGGACCCCTCTTCAAAACTACGTTAAAGTTAAAATCCAGACAATAGTTTCATTTGAGCTGAAGCACTCTTAACTAACTCCGTTAACAGGGTGTTAGTGAGGAGTTGTTTAAAATGGGATCCACATTGTTATTCAGTCTAACGGAATGCTATAGCTTACAAATTATTCAAAACATGCGCGCTCTCGATGGACTCCAAGGCCCCATATATGTACGTCGGCACTGGTTGCCTCTTCCACCGCTACACCCTCTATGGCTTCACCCCACCCCGCGCCAACGAGTATCTCGGGCTCTTAGGCCAGTACAAGCATCGCACGACGCTACCCAAGGTCACCGGGCGGCAACGTCACCGAGGTGTAGCCCCTCGTGGCGGCACACCCAGACCTCCACCTGCCAAGCAAGTTTGGGAACTCCACCATGTTAACAGACTTCATACCCATCGCAGAGTTCCAGGGTCGCCCGCTCGCTAACCACCCGTTGGTGAAGAACAGTCGGTCGCTTGATGCACTGCTTATACCCGAGTCGTCACTCTACACGCCCACTGTCATCACCGATGGGTGTGTCCCGAGAGAAGCTACCAGGGTACAACCACAACAAGAAAGCGAGGTACCCTGGTCCGTGCATCCGCTGTCCTCTCCAACGGTCCCTTCATCCTCAACTTCGATTGCGACCACTATATTTACAACTTGATGGCCATCTGAAAGGGCATGTGCTTCATGATGGACCGTGACAGCGATCGCATCTGCTACATCCAATTCCCCCAACGTTTCGAGGACATCAACCCCACCGACTACTACACCAACCACAATAATGTCTTCTTTGATGGAAACACGCACGCCCTCGGTGGACTCCAAGACCCCATGTACGTCGGCACTAGCTACCTCTTTCGCTGCTACGCCCTCCATGGTTTCACCCCCACCCCGCTCTAAGGGCGTACAGAAAACTGGTGGAACCAGATAACCGAACCGAATCGGTCCGAACCGTATGGTTTAGTTCGGTTTCTAGCAAGATCGGTTCGATTTTGGTTCCCAAAATGCAGAACCATAGGGGATCGATTCGGTTCTCGATTCTGCGTTCTGGTTATCCAAACCGAAACGAACCAAACCAGTTCATGTATATGCATAATGCATTCATGGGTCGGGTAATATGGGTGATGTGGGTAGAATCATTATGTAACAGGCCCTACTGATTTCCATGGCTTCGGGATTGCTTATTGTATCCTTGGTTTTTAAATATTTTTTTTTATTTCTATATGCTCCAATGATGGACCTATTCTAACTTCTAGTGATGCATAAAAAACTAGTGGAACTGAAGAACTGAACCGAATGGTTTTAAATTATTTGGTCCGATCCGGTTTCGGTTCCAAATATTTAAGAACTGTTGGGATCGGTTTGGTTCCTGGTTCATCCCGGAACCGGTCCAAACCGAACCATGTGCACCCTACCCTTCGCCAACGAGTGCCTCGGGATCTTAGGCCAGTACAAACACCGCACAGTGTCATCAGAGAAGCTGGGGTCACCGGGCGACGCCGTCGCCAAGATGCAGCCCTTCGTGGCGGCGCACCTGGACCTTCACCTCCCGAGCAAGCTCAGGAACTCTACCATGTTGACAGACTCCATACTCGTCGCAGAGTTACAAGGGCACCCGCTCGCCGACCACCCATCGGTGAAGAATGTCCGGCCGCCTGGTGTTATTCTTTTTTTTTCATGGCATATGTGTACGTATTTGTATGAATTTTGATATTGTTTATTATCATTCTCCATACGTTTTAAGAAGAAAATTACAGAACGAAGCATTACTTGTCCTTATATAGTTTAGAGTATCAATTGAACATAGTCAAAATATCAATTAGATTACAATAGTAATAATTAGATCTTTTTGGTGCAAATTACTTCTGAATTATTACAAATAAATAAAAATATGAGAAATAACAAACCAAACATAAATTAATGAAAATCACTCAAAATAACAAGTATTACTTGTCTTCATATAGTTTAGAATATCAATTAAGCATAGTTGGAGTATCAACTGGGTTGCAATAGTAATAATTTGGTTATTTTAGTGTATATTGCTTCTAAATTTTATTTTCATAAATTTAAACATACATGAATAAAAATTACTAAAATATAAAAAAAATATCATACTATAGAGCATTGTATGCTTACCAAAATTATAGCATATCAATTCAAAAAAGTAGACTGTTAATTATACTTCATTAGAGACAATCTTTTTTATAGTATAATTATATTTGTATGAATTTTTATATTACATATTATCATTATCCATATGTTTTAAAAATCAAATTAAATTATATGAAGCATTATTTGAATTTATATAGTTCATAGTATCAATTAAACACAAGTAGAGTATCAATTGAGTTCAATATTAACATTTATTTTTTTTTTATTCAGATTGCTTTTGAATTGTCACCAAAAAATAAAATTATAAGAAATAATAAACTAGACATGACTAACTAAAAATTACTCAAAATAACAAGTATTACTCGTGTTCATATACTTTAGAATATCAATTGAACATAATTAGAGTATCAATTAGGTTGCAATAGTCACAATTATATTTTTTTAGTGCATACTGCTTCTGAATTTTATCTTCATATAATATATAATGGTGTGTAAAAAAAATCACTTAAATATGATATTTTGGACAAAATCCAACATGAAAAGCATGTCCAAGCCGGGATTGGATTTTGTATATATATCGTTGTTCACACTCATATCGTAATCATCTAGTTGGAGCCAAGTACGATTTCTTATTCAAATCTTGGTGCAATGGATAGCTAGGACTTGAATTTATGCAAAAAAATTCTATATAAAATTTTAATTGAATATCTTTCTTTACCTGAAAAAGAGAGGATATCCTAATTTAAATTTGATCAGATCCAAAAAAGTGATAAAGGATTCGATGAGGATTCCAACACAACTAAAATCATTGGATTTCGTCATGAATCGAAAAGGTTATGATATTTTGAACATGGTAAAAAAGTAAATGTTTTTTTTTTCAATTTAGTTCCATAATCCATAAATCAAATAATTTTTTAAGGACATTTTTGTCAGCTGTGGGCTCCCATAATTTTGATTGTTTGACCAGCTGTAGCATACGGTTTGATCCAAAAGAGGATTTTTGACCAACAGTAGCATTTCGTTTGACCCAAAAGAGGGTTTTTGGTAAGCTGTTGCCAGATGTAGCATTCCGTTTGATAGTATAACAGTGTAAATCTTAGATCAAATTGAATATATGCGGAGGGGTTGGAGATCAAACGAAACTATTATCGGGACTAGTGCTTAAAAGCTTCTTTTATAAAGGGCTTATCGCCAACTCCCCCTAAAAAATGGCAAATTAGGTATAGATCCTTAATTATTTTGCAATATTAGTTGCAGGACACAATGATTTGCTATAGTCTATATTTGCTTAGTTCCCTACAAATATACATTCGTCTTTTAGATAGAGTATATTTGTTGGGAGGGACTTGAGCTATAGTTCAAAATTAACGTGTCCTAAAACTAAAAGTCATCTCTTGAATAAGACTTATGCCAAACCTTCCCAAAAAAGGGGAAATTTTATTCATACCCCAAAAATCTATAATTAACCCTTATTTTCAACAAACTTGAACACACCCCCGTTTTTTTTATCATACCCCATTTTATCCCAAAAATATCCATCCCCCATTCCCCCTCACACATCACCTTGAATACACCCCAATTAAATGACCCGTCCCACCTTGATTATACCCCAATTAAACACCCACGCTCTTGAATATACCCCAATTACATGCCCTCTTAAGCACACCCCACTGTTGATTATATCCCAATTAAACACCCACGCTCTTCTCCTTTCCCCATTGGTAGAGGGGTTAGATCTCCTATGGAGGAATCCAATAGGGAGAATTAGGCAATGGGATTATCTAGCCCCATTGTCGTTGTCGTTACCGTTGTCATTGTCGATGACGATGCGATGACGTCACAGTCACTTTCATTGGTTTCTTCTCAAATAGCAATCGATACACCTTATTCAAAAGGTTCAATATTTAAGTTAGGTTTTAGTTGGGGTATGGGGCACAAAATAAAGGTATAATAGGTATTGGAAAAACTAAGGGGAATGAGTCTAAGGTCCTTGGTGGATAGTCTGTATTGCTTGTAGGATTGGTTTAAGTTTAGTTTAATATAAATTTCTGATAAGGCGGTTTAGTTGTAATCACATCCATTGATTAGCGGGAAACATATTCGGATCAGGATCTGAGCCGAATATACTGACATTGACTTTTTTTATGACCATTATACCCCTCGTGTGCATACTGTTCGCCAATATTTTGTTTTCAATATTGATTTTTCATATTTTGTTTCAAATTTAGGATTTGAGGTATTTTTTTTGCGGATCCAACTATTCGAATTTCCTGATCAAGTATTTTTATTGGAGCAATCGTTCTGATCTATGGTTTGACTACTTTTTTACTGCTCATCTCAAGCTTTTGCTAAATATTATGAGCTTTGCTTTCATGAAATCGATTACTTTCTTATTCCAATTTGGGTCTTTGCTAGCATCAGACATTATAGGTTCAATTTGAGAAAAGTTTATTCTTTTTTGTAACACCTATCGAATGGATTTATCTTCATATTAGTCTTCTGATGTGATTGTTTCTTGTAGTGATAATGTGTTTTGTACTGATTGTTGTGTTTGTATCTTATTTGTTATTCATTTTGAGAAGTTGTGTTACTTTTATATTCATGAGATCAAGATCTGAGTAATGATTTTTATCCTTTTTACATACAATATTTTTTGTTTTCATTGTAAATCCCTGAGATGGAACAATTGAAATATCAAATATACCATTTATGATCAATTTTGAAATATCAATATATGATACTAACATACAAGAGTAACAACTGAAAAAATATCGTATTTGCATCATGCTTGTCATTTTTATTAATAATCAAAGTAATATGTAATAGAATATGAATTTATTATGCAATATTATTTATTTTATGTTAATTTAGAAAAATATCCAATTGTTACTTTTGACATATAAGAGTAACAATTAAAAGATTATAATATATACATCACTATTACTATTATACATGTTTTAATTAGAATAATTTTTGAATCATTGATATTCTTGACATATAAGAGTAGCAATTGAAATGTTAGAAAATTTTCTAATTCGTACTCTTAATATACAAGTATAATAATTAAAATATTATTATTAATGCATCAATATTAATATTAAATATGTTATAAATAATATATTAATGTTAGAGTACTATTTCAATGTAAAATATTTATTTCTTTGTGATGATTTAAGTAAATATCCAATTGTTACTCTTAATATATAAGAGTAACAATTGGAAGATATTGATATGTTCACCACTATTACTGTAATATTTTTTATTAGAATTATTGATGCATCATTGTTACTCTAGACATACAAGATTAACAATTGTGAGATTCGAAAAAGTCTTAATTCGTATTCTTCAGATATAAAAGTAACAATTAGAATAACATGATTTTTGCATCAATATTAATATTAAGTAGGTTATAAATAGCATAGTAAATACTAAAATATTATTTTATTATAAAATATTTATTTATTTGTCATGAATTAATTAAATCTCTAATTGTTACTCTTGACATATAAGAGTAATAATTAAAATATTATAATCTAATCATATTATTTATTTTTAAACATGTACTAATTATAGATTTAATTCAGATAATCAATATAATCTGTAAATTAAGACATAATATGTATGTCGTCAAATTTAAAATTTCTAATTTATATTCTTGACAAATAAGAGCAATAATTTACGCAAATGTTATTCTTGTATATATAATAGAAATAGAATGCTTAAATAATATCAAATATTTATACCTTTCAGATGACTTTAATATTAAATATTTAGATTTAAGTATTGTTGATCAATTTAGGTTAATCCCCAATTGATACTTTTGACTTACAAGAGAAACAATTTGCTAGATTATCACCATTATATATATACCAGAATCAAAAGACTTATAAATATAAATTTAAAAAAAAACTATTTAACCATCAAATATTGTGTATATGAACATGATTTAATATATAATTTGATAATGTAATCAAATATGATATCTTTAAAGTTCGAATTATGAAGATTTAAAGTAGTATAGACCTGAAAAATAAAGAAAATCTCTTATAAAAACTCTAATCAACAGACACCGTAACCCTAGTTCAATATTTATCTTTTTTGGAAGTGATTTGGTTTGTTGAGATCATGAAGAAATAAGCAGAGAGGTCTTTAATCGCACTAAATATTATCTGAGGTTCTTCCGCGTCGATTGCAATATGTTTTCACGATTTGGAGAGTCAAAATCGTAGTTTTTGGACCGTTGCGTTCGTTTTAGCTAGAAGATTCTGTTATAGTACAGTCGATGGTATATTTTTTTATATAATTATTTCGCAGGGATCATTAAGGTGTTAGGTTGTTATAATAAGCGGAAAGAATGTCCACTTCTTTGAAATATTAGACGATGATCTGATCTTAAATAAACAAGTTGTTTGTTCTCTAGCTAAAAATGATCTACTAAAAATGACCTCACACTAAGTCGCCCAAAAACTATAAGTAAGTTATTGAGAAACGAGTGAAAGACGAGGGGTAATCACAGATTTTTAGGGTATGAATAAAATTTTCTAAAAAAAAGCAAGCCCTAGCTACCCCTAGGGAGAGGGGATAGCACGACTTTCACACGTCGTGAATTTGACAGATCAGCGAGTAATGCTCAAATTGCATCTTGGCTCCTATGCACAAGAAAAAACTAGTGCACTGGGCATGTACGTTGCACGTGCAATAGTTGCTGATTTATGGATCCTTTTACGCGTACACAAATTAAAAATAATCATTTTAGTATAGGGTATGGACACATGAAATAATGATAGGGGCATAGGGCATATTGATAATTTTTGTAGGGCCATAATGGGAAGTGCAAGAATGAAACACTTCCTTCCTTGCTTTTGTTTTAATGACATATATATATATATATATATATATATATATATATATATATATATATATATATATATATATATATATATATATATATATATATATATATATATATATATATATATATATATATATATAGAGAGAGAGAGAGAGAGAGAGAGAGAGAGAGAGAGAGAGAGAGAGAGAGGATACGGGGTATAGGCTGGCGGCCTATTTCGACGAAATGGGCAGCTGCCCATTTGATACCCTTAGGAGTCTTAGAATGTGCTGATTTTTTGTGAGCATATGCATCTTACCTTAGATAGCACACCCACAAAAAATCAGCACATTCTAAAACTTTTAGGGGCATCAAATGTTACATTTCAGATTAACGGTAACAACGGACATTTGATAAAACTCTTAACATTTGAAGCCCTTAGGAGTATTAGAATGTGCTGATTTTTTGTGGGTGTTCTATCTACGATAAGGTGCTTATGCTCACAAAAATTCAGCACATTCTAAAACTCCTAAGAGCTTCAAATAGGTGGCTGCCCATTTCGTCAAAATGGGGTGGCAACTCATTTCCTGTTTCCTATATATATATATATATATATATATATATATATATATATATATATATATATATATATATATATATATATATATATAAGGGACGACGGTTGTGGGGGGGACAAATGAACTGAGACAAAGGAGAGGCTCAGATTTATCTAGAGGAGGGGGATAAACAAGGAAACTCCATCACAATCGTCCGTTTCCTAGCCCCACAGTCTTAAATCAGCCTCTTAAATCCCATCAGACTTCTTAAATCCTCTTTTCCGAGAGAGAACCCTCAGTGCTCCCATCTGATCCATCGGTTCGTTCGATACACACACACTAGTGCATCTGGCACGTGCATTGCACGTGCAACATTCTACCCTTTTACATGTACACAAATTAAAGAGGGATGATGTGTGATACGTCCCTCTAATAGATCAAATTTAGTAAAAAGATAGTCAATATCGTTAATTAGCCTTAAGTCCTCCCAAAAGAAAAATATTATTTTTATCCCTGAGTCAACACGTGAGTAAGACCCTAATTGCAGCTGTGGCACCGGTCCTATAGCAAAAAGGGTAACAATCTTCATAAATTATTACTCATTTGCTACAATAAAATAATTGTAGCAAATTTTTTATGAAATCTTAGTAATTTTCTCTATAGTGAAAGCACTGTAGCAAAAGAGTAACAATTTGCGTAGATTGAGTAAAAATTTGTGCAAATTGTTACTCTTGCTACAGTGAAATCACTGTACAAAAAGAGTAACAAAATTTGTAGGTTGAGTAAAAATCTGCACAAATTGTTACTCTTTTGCTACAATGAAATTACTTTTGGATCCTTCCAACCTTTTGCATGAGTTCCCATTTTACCCTTCACACCTTATATATTAATACACACCTTATATATTAATCCACACCTAGTACTTTGAATCCTAAGTCAAGAAAACAAACACTAGGGCTAGGACCATAAAGTGATTTGTGTAGGGATAGAACGGGAAGGTCAAAAATGGCATATTACGGTCCTAACCCTTTTATTTGTTTGCATGACATAGGATTCAAAATACTTGGCATGGATTAATATATATGGTGAAGGGTAAAATGATAGAATCTTGCTAATATTTTTGCTACAGTGAAAGCACTGTAGCAAAAGAGTAACAATTTGCATAGATTGAATAACAATCTTGTTAAGTAATAAATTGTGTAAATTGTTACTCTATTTCACTGTAGCAAAAGAGTAACAATCTTTGCAGATTAAGTAACAATATGAGTAGATTGTTACTCTTTTGCTATAGTGAAATTACTTTTGGATCCTTCCATCCTTTTTCCATGAGTTCTCATTTTACCCTTCACCTTATATATTAATCCACATCCAGTATTTTGAATCCTATGTCATGAAAACAAACACAAGGACGAGGACCGTAATGTGATTTGTGTAAGGATAAAACGAGAAGGGCAAAAATGGCATATTATGGTCTTACCCCTTTTATTTGTTTGCATGTCATAGGATTCAAAATACTTGGCATGGATTAATATATATGGTGAAGGGTAAAATGGAAACAAAAAGTAGGATGGAAGGAAGAATGATTTAGTGGGTTAGAACCAGAAGGGGAAAAATGGCATATTATGGTCCTAGCCCTTTCGTTTGTTTTCATGACATAGGATTCAAAATCCTGGGCATGGATTAATATATATAGTGAAGGAAAAAATGGAAAAAAAAAAGTAGGATGGAAGGAAGAATGAGTTAGTGGGTTAGTGGGATTTATTCCCATAATAGCCCTTGGTTTTTTAAATAGATAAATAAGACTCAATTGATTAGTGGCAAAAGGGTAATATTCTTGGATGGTATTTGTGATTTGTATAGGAATAGAACGGGAAGGGAAAAATGGCACATTACAGTCCTAGCCCTTTTGTTTGTTTTTATGACATAGGATTCAAAATACTTGGCATTGATTAATATATAAAGTGAGGGTAAAATGGGAACAAAAAGTAGGATGGAAGGAAGAATGAGTTAGTGGGTTAGTGGGATTTATTCCCATAATCGCCCTTGCTTTTTAAAATGGATAAATAAGAGTCAATTGATTAGTGGCAAAAGGGTAATATTCTTGGAAGGTATTTGTGATTTGTGTAGGGATAGAACAGGAAGGGATAAAATGGCATATTATGGTCCTAGCCCTTTTTTTGTTTTCATGGCATAGGATTAAAAACACTTGCCAAGGATTAATATATATGCAGAAGGGTAACATGGGAACAAAAAGTATGATGGAAGAAAGAATGAGTTAGTGGATTAGTGGGATTTATTCCCATAATAGCCCTTAGCTTTTTAAATGGATAAATAAGAGTCAATTGATTAGTGGAAAAAGGGTAATACTCTTGGATGGTATTTGTGATTTGTGTAGGGATAGAATGGGAAGGGCAAAAATGGTATATTACGGTCCTAGCCCTTTTATTTGTTTTCATGACATAGGATTCAAAATACTTGGCATGGATTAATATATATCGTGAAGGGCAAAATAGGTATGGATGTAAAAAGGATGGAAGAAAGTAAGGACCTAAAAGTGCGGTTTCTTATATATATATATATATATATAGAGAGAGAGAGAGAGAGGAATGATTAGGCACGGCGTGCGGTGCGTGCAGCGCCGGCCCGCAGCCGTCTGATGGACTGCTGCGGTGCGTGCGATGCACGCAGCAGTCCATCAGACGGCTGCTGCGGTGCGCCACACGCACCGCACGCCGCATCCTAACACCCCTCTCTCTCTCTCTCTCTCTCTCTCTCTCTCTCTCTATATATATATATATATATATATATATATATATATATATATATATATATATATATATATATATATATATATATATATATATATATATATATATATATATATATATATATATATATATATATAGAGAGAGAGAGAGGAATGTTACAGTGAGCTGTGAGCTGCATGTTTAGAAAGTGAGCTGTGGGTATTTTGCCCCCCTAGGAGTTTTGGAATTTGATGAAATTCGGTGAGGGTGTTGTTTAGGGTAAGATGATCATCCTCACCAATTTTTATCAAATTCCAAAACTTCTAGGGGGGTCAAATGGTCGAAGTAAAATCTGTCATCCGTAGTCATCGTTAAAATCTGCATATTTTACTTCGACCATTTGATCGTCCTAGAAGTTTTGGAATTTGATAAAAATTGGTGAGGATGATCAACTTACCCTAAACAACAACCTCACCAAATTTCATCAAATTCCAAAACTTCTAGGGGGGTCAAAATACCCGCAGCTCATTTTCTCCTATCGCAGCTCATAGCTCAATATAACAGCCCTCTCTCTCTCTCTCTCTCTATATATATATATATATATATATATATATGGGCATGCTATGCTGCGGCATGCGCGGGGTAAGTAAGGCACCACACCGCAGTCGTCTGATGCACGCACTACGTGCATCGCATGCATGCAGCGGTGCATCAGACGGCAGCAGTGCGATGCCGCACTTACCGCATGCCGCACTATAGCATTTCTCTCTCTCTCTCTCTCTCTATATATATATATATATATATATATATATATAGGGAAGTGCTAGAATGCGGCATGCGGTGCGTGCGGCATCGCACCGCAACCGTCTGATGCACTGCTGCGTGCATCGCATGCACGCAGCGCGTGCATCAGACGGCTACGGTGCGATGCCGCACGCACCGCATGCCGCATTTTAGCATACCCCTATATATATATATATATATATATATATGATCCAGTGATATATGAAATGTATGAGATAACTTTGAGAAACCTATCTAGAGATTTTAGAATTTGATGAAAATTGGTGGGCATTCTCTCTATGGAAAGTTGATCATCCTCACAAAAAATCATCAAATTCTAAAACCTCTAAGGGCATGAAATGTTAGAAAATTTATCGACCATCCATTAAAACCAAGAATTTGAATTGTATATTTGATGCCTCTTAGAGGTTTTAGAATTTGTTGATTTTTTGTGAGAATGATCAACTTGCCATAGAGAGCATGCTCGCCAATTTTCATCAAATTCTAAAACCTTTGATAGGTTTCTCAAAGTTATCTCATAGAAGATTTATCTCACTGGATCGTTATCGTGTGTATATATATATATATATATATATATATATTTATATATATATATATATATATATATATATATATATATATATATATATATATATAGGGCTAGGATCCGTTGACAACCCATCACTTGAAGTAGTTAGAGGTTTTAGAATTTGCAGATTTTTTGTGAGGATGATTACTATGGCAAGTTGATCATCCTCACAAAAAATCAACAAATTCTAAAACCTCTAAGGGCGCCAAATGTAAGACGTTTTTCTTAATCGTCTATTTGAACCATTAATTTGAATAACACATTGGATGCCCTTATAAGTTTCAGAATTTGTTGATTTTTTGTGAGGATAATCAACTTGCCATAATGATCATCCTCACAAAAAATCAGCAAATTCGGAAACCTCTATCCAACAATTGAAGCGAGTTGTAAGCGGGTTGTAAATTTACCTCCCATTTTGGATTGTCAATGGATCCCAGCCCATATATATATATATATATATATATATATATATATATATATATATATATATATATATATATATATATATATATATATATATATATATATATATATATATATATATATATATATAGGGCCCATCAAGGGTTAGGTGATCACCTTCAAAAAATAAAAATAAAAAAAATTCTCCACGTGGTCACCATGGAGGTGGCCGCAAGTTAGCCGCATGATAATCCGCCGCACCATAGCATGACTCTCTCTCTCTTTCTGTCTCTTTCTCTCTCTCTCTTTATATATATATATATATATATATATATATATATATATATATATATATATATATATATATATATATATATATATATATATATATATATATATATATATATATATATATATATATATATATATATATATATATAAAGAGAGAGAGAGAGAAAGAGACAGAGACAGAGAGAGAGAGTCATGCTATGGTGCGGCGGATTATCATGCGGCTAACGTGTCACGCCCCAGAAATCTGAAGACCGATCCCTGGGGTGTGAAATGAGAAAAAGAAGAGGGTTTTGGGTTTGGTCAATTAATTACACCAATTTGGGTTCTCACAGGGCCTCTACGCTCTCTAATATGAAAAACAAGAAGGAGGGAGAAACAAGAGGGGGATCTTTTAAATTTGATTTTTCGAAAAACATTTTTATTAAAAAGCAAAGAAAGAGAAATTATCAACAGAGAGAAGATATTATCTAGTCAAGCTCAACCTTCAAATGTCATATCCTCTCAATATGAGTGACCTGTCGGTGCCACTACATACTGACAGGAGTCTATCTGAGGGAGCACGAGGCTCAAGCCTCCTACGGCTAGCCACGTAGTCTCATCCACTCCCTAACACTCAGGTGCACCAGTCTAGAGCTCCTATCTACAGGGTTAATTAATTTATTCATTTATATGCACTTATATTTTCATCATGATCTATCCTAGGTTTGGGGCCTTGAGGAGAGGCCTACCCAAAAGAATTCAGCTGGAACCATTGCAACTACAACCATAGAATACTAACTAACTAATAAGAACTCTTATTCCAATACAATTACAATGTCTGAAGAGAAAAGACTACAAGATTGACGTACTAAGCCGAAAGGTAACACTGCAACTCTAACGCCGCCTCTGGACTCCTACTGCTACTCCTGAGCCTCCGGACCTGCAACTGAGCCTACTCGTGGGAAAGAGTAGCCCCCAATAGGAAATTGGGAGATTAGCCAAATTAATGGCTAGTGACATCTTAATAGTCTTTAATAATATAAGACAACTAATCTAAATAAATTAAGATAAGATCTATCAATTCTAGTATGATCAATATTTGCAGAATGATACCTAAACCTATCAGTAATCTATAATCACATGCAATTCCTACTGTCACTAGGTTATCTAACATAAAGTCCACTCAATGTTCTACAGCATTAAAGAACAAATTAAATAAGACGTTCATCTAAAGTCACGAGATCATCATGTGAACAGTCATACAATTCTAAATTCATATACAGATAAAACACACTCTATCAAAATGTGAACCCCGGATATTTTGTTCATCCTGCCCCCGGTCGGGCATTACTATAGGGCCTTTTATTTCGATGTAGAGGGCCAACTCTCTCGCCGTGCATCCACCAACACCATGCACTAGTCACCCAGATGATCATAAGGGGTTTCCCGTCTTTCATGGTGGAGCTCTACTGCCCAACTTGCTTTACTATGGGGACTTCAACTCCCCGGGACATGGCTGCTAGGCCAATCCCTACTCGAGGGCACCTCCTATTGGCTTTACCACAACCCTTTCCCGTGACCCCTAACCTACTTAACTTCGGCTGTACACGCAGGGTGGTTCACGACCTATGCGCGTACGGGGTCCCTACCCTCTAACCAGGTAGATTCACATATAACATCTTTCAACATATACAATGAAGCTACACAAAGTCTATTTAATGCTTATCAATTTTCAACAATTTACCACTTGTCTCGTACTGCTCTCGCAACCCATGCGACATAATAAATCAATAAAGTAAAACACTCATCCCAGTGACCCGTGTACTAGGGTTGCCATACTCCTCTTAGAAGGATGGGCTCCGATAATTACTAATTATTCAATTTATTGTTTAATTTAAGGGAATCCTAATTACGGTGTCCACACAATCAAAAGCTAGCAATCATTATTATTATTTTAGTAATATTTTAAGCATGCATCGCCGGACTCGCGACTCCGCATGCAAGGCGGGGTCCACTTGACCACATGCGACGATGCCCGGCGGGGCCCGCATGCAGTGTCATGGACACCTACCCTTAGTCATTCTTATTTCCCACTATTAAAGACCACGCAAGGGTAGTAGATATTGATGCGATCTAAACTAATCCTAAATTAAGGCTTTAATTTGATCTAAATTATAACTCGCAAGTGCACGAATCGCTTTGTAGGAGCGGTACGTATTACGAGGTCGATCCCACAGGGATTGCTAATGAGAGAACTATCTAATCTAGGGTTATTAATTATTTACCTAAATTACTTAATGAGCAAGATTGTTGATTTGGTTTTATAAGATTGTGTTTGAAATAGTAACTAAGCAGTATTAAAGCATGCAATTTAACTAAGGTAGTGCGGTGCAGTGTGGAGGTTCGGATATGGATGAGATACTAAGGCGGTCGAATCCACCGCTAGATCATCGTAGATGCTATGTTTAGATTATGGTGTTCTACTTTAGGCGAGTAGCATTCGGGAAACAAATCCCGTGCTTCCTCGAGATGCGATCGTTAAAGCGTTAAATATAATTATCTAATATTGGATTCAACTCAAGCATGGGTAATAAAACGAAGCATCACACATCTAGGTTAAGCACAACGGATCAAAGCACATGAGCAGAGCATCCGATGTCTGAGTTAAGCATGCAAGATCTGGGTTTTAATTATTCGATTAAAATAGGCCTAATTGCATGATGATCAATTATAGCGCTAACTACAAAACATACATGGCATGGATTGTGAGAGCAAATTGAATCATCAATTAATTGAGAATTGAATCGCATTAAACATTAAGGAGCATTGGCATAGAACACATAAAATAAAATACCCATCTACGAGATCTAGGGTTTCATCTAGGCCTTAGCATGCGGTTTAGCTAGACATGAGTTTTGTTACATCAAAGGAAAGACTGGAAATAAACGAAGTACAGATCATCCCTGAAGATTGCTCCGTGGACTTCGCCTGCCTCGATCGTGTTCCTCGATGCTTTCTCCGCTTCGGCTCGTTCACGTCGTGGCTTCGATGACGGTACGGATGATGGACGAATGACAGATGATAGCCGGCGGCGACGGGATGTGGAGGATTAGGGTTCGGTTGTCTAAAGCTCCCCCTCTAGTGGTGGATGATTTTCGTCCAAAACCTCTCTCCCCTTTGATGGTTCGGATCCCCCCCTATATATAGGAGAGAGAGAGTCCGGTGGTGAGAGAGAGATAAGGAAAGATTGAAAGAAAAGAAAGAGAAAGAGAGATGTTCGGTAAAGAGAAATAAAGGAAAGAGAGGGAACGTGCATGGGTTTTAGAGAGAGAAATCCGGGAGAGAGAAAGAAGTTCGGCTGGGTGCGTGTATGGCTCGGGTACAGCTGGGAATCGGACGACTGGTTTCAGCTTTTGAGAGAGAAAAGAAAGAGATTTAGAGAGAGACGATCGGGTAGGAGGGATAGCAGTCCGGCGCTGGGTTTCAGTTTTAGAAAGAGAAAGAAATGGAAAGAGAGAGAGAGTATCGGACTTTAGAGAGAGAAAGGCTCGGGCGGTTAAGGAAAGAGAGGGTGCGGTTAATGGGCTGCTGGGTGGTTGGCTTAGAGAGAGAAGTCCGGAGCAAGAGAGAGAGAAGATCGCCTAGAGAGAGAGTAGGAAACGGGAGAGAGAGATCCGGAGCTGATGGTGCACGGGTGTGTTTGAGGTGCACGGAACGGTCGGCTGTGATGGGTTTGGTGGAATGCAGCTGGGCCTGCATGTGATCTGTAGCACGGCCGGCTGTGATTTATTGGGAAATAAAGAGAGAGGGACGGCTACATGGTGGGAAGGAACGGCTGTGATCAATGGTCCGTGAGAGAGAAAGGGAAATAGAGAGAGTTCGGTGGGGGTTGATCCTGCATGCCATCGGACGACTGGGATGCTGGGAAGGAGACGTGGGAGAGCTGGGTGCTGGGTTCACATGCATGCGTTTCGGACGGCTGTGATGGTAGGGAGGCTGCATGCATTAAGTGGGATCGGTGTATGCTGATGCACGGGATGAGATCATCGAGTTGGGTTGGTGGGCTGCAATGAAGCGCTGCTGGGCTTGGATTTCAAAGGGTGGTTGTGATGGCTTGATGCACTAAAGGCTGTGATGGAATATGTTGAACGTGCATGGGTATTGTATTGTAAGGGGCGGATGTGATCGGGTCAGACCGAGATGGATGGATGGTTGCGATGGTATCGTATGGGAAAGAGAAAAGAAAGGGCAGAAAGAAATAGAGGAGAGAGAAAAGGTGGTAGGTTCGGGTGTTCTCCGTGCCACATCTGTAAGTCACCATCATGCCTCATTAAGCTCTGTAGAATGTCCGGGGGTCTTCGTCCGCCCGATGAAGTCAATTCTCCGCCAAATCATGTACTTAGTCTTTGCTCCATTGTTCTTCAGAACTGCTTCAAAACATATTATGCATCCTTCATCGGGTCACCGTGAGAGTATCCAACGCTTCAGTATGATGCCCTTGAGCTGACTGCATCGCTTACCGGATCGATTCCTGAAAGACACACATGAAATGACGCCTATCAGGTTTAAACACGATTATCGATAAAAGAATAATTTGGACTTTCAGGCTCTGTATCTTTCATGCATGCAATGTATGCGAGTGAACCAATATGTCGTTGGGTTCGTATGAGAGTCTACTATATCGTGGTGCAAAGAAACTCATGCAGTTTACGTGTATTATGAAAGTTTTACGTAGCAAAGTGACGCTATGTGCATGAAAAAGAAAGGATAATTCGCACCAAATGGACGCTCAACACACCCCCAAACTTGAATATTTCTCGTCCTCGAGAAAGCAAACAAAATAAACTAAGAGCATAATAAAAGAATAAAAATAACTTAACTCACTTTCGCAGGAATCGCGATTGCACTTAGCACGTGCAACAAGCCGTTAAACCCCTGGGTTTCCCCAGTGGACGAGTTTTGTCTCGTGAGGGTTTGCAGTGAATCTACCCACAAAATTCAAATTTTTTTTTTTTTTTTTTTTGAAAATATAAATAAGAAATAAGAAAAGTCGGTTTCGTAGAATAATTAAAAAGTACTCAAAAATAGAATTTCTAAGGCACAAGACTCACAATGTATCTAGCCCAAGCTTCGGCTTTCGAAGTAAGCACTTTAGGTTCTAACTATTAGTTTCCCGTTAGAAAAGATCAAGGTCAACTATGCTCGAGTGCACGGTGCTGTCTGGGCTAAACACAACTGGGGGTTTGGTTCTCTACATTCATAACATTCTAACAGTCTCCTAGAACGGTCAAAGTCGACCTTAGAACCTGAGTCAAAACCAGCTAATCTAGACAGGCTAGTGAGAGTTGTGGATTTCACCTTAATACCTTTCGGCTTTATATGTGATATTCCAGTTTCCCCACATTGTTTATAGCGACGGCTTTCACACTATTTTCTTTTCTTTTATTTTTTTTTTTTCTTTTTTTTTTTCGGTCTCATTTTTTTTCTGGATCTAATTATATATCCCTTCCTAACTTGTACCATGCCAGCTGCACTCTATGCCCATGACACGCTGCCAACGCTCTCATGAGTTAGGTAGCCATCCTCATGTTGCCTTTATATTTGATTCACTCTGCATCCATAGGATCATTCTCATAACCCTATCGACCAGGCTTCACTCATACTAGGGCATACAAGTTAAGACTTTTATATAATCAGGTCCTAGACCATGCTAATAGGTAGCCCTTTTCGCTATACCTTAGAATTCACTGGTCGCTTTTCTACTGATTTTTTTTTTTTTTTTTTTTCAAACCAAGTGAACCAGATCCGCATGGTTCATCAGGACTCCAAGTGACTATTAGGTGATATGAAAGCTTTGAATCTAGACCCTAGAGGTGTAAGCCAGATGTGAAGTGAAAAGTCAAGTCTAGTTTGTTTTGACAATCTCTAAAAGGTTACCAAGGGTCAGAACCATATTAGACATACTCTTTCTAGCTAATCCTTGGACTTTATACCTTGATTACCAAGTGCCTTATAGTCCTATTCGAGTACACTAGAATTATACTACAAAATCTGAAATAAAGGTAAAATATATATATCAATTTTTTTTTTTTTTTTCTGAAAGAACGAAAAGGACACCAAAAGTAATACGATAAGAAACTAAAATATGAACAAGAAAATAAAAATATGCAAATGCAAATTCCTATAGACTTCTATACGAACGCTGTAGTTTTGGTAGGGGACTACAGACGAGACACACATACGCCAAGACGTATGTGCCGAGCTGTCCCACTACAGCGTAAGTTGATGCATTATTATTACTATTATTCTAATTTTTTTTTTTTTTTAATTCAAAATAAGAACAGAAAAATTTTGTGGAAATTGAATGCATACAGGATTTTGCAAAAAGGTACATCACACCCCCAAACTTAAATTAGACATTGTCCTCAATGTATGAATTAGACATGCTCATGAATGAGATGATGGCAGTATATGATAGCATTTTTTTTTAAGGACATATATGAAAAATACAAGTACAAAGTTTTAAGGATGGATAGTACCTCATAAGTTCTTTGTAGCCTCGTTTTCTGCAAAATGTTAGTACTACAAAGAAAAAAAACAACGTGACTAAACAGACTAATAAAGACAAGCAGATGCGAATAAATAAAAAAATTAACTGCTATAATGCAAATATGTTTTTCAGCAGATGGAATTTTTAAAAAGAAAAGAGAGTAGTCATCAATTGAGAAATTATATGCTATAGTATACTTCGGGCATGTTTCTGCGTGACTCTCCATTATTCTATTATGATTCGTCCTATATTGTTCTTCATGATTTTTCTTTTCAAATATAACAATATAAGATTCATTATTATACTCCATATTCCACCAGGTATCATGTATATTATCTTTGAAAAGTTCGCATAATTGAATGTTCTGATTTTGAATGTATTGAGGAAAAATTAAATCAGAAAATATATCTTCTTCACCGAGATGTGTATGTTGAAACTTAGATGGCAGAATTTATAGGTCAATGTATGATTTCTCGATAATGGATGGATTAATTTCAAGGTTCATTGATAGAGCATTGACTTCTTTAGCAAATAGATCATCATTGACATCCAATATAATATCGATCAGATCATCGTTCGGGTCATCAAAATTTGTTAAGCACGCCTCCAATGGATCATTAAAAGATGATTGAAGAATCATGTTCTCCATAGGATTGTTGATCATATTCATCTCATAGATTTTATTATCATTAGTAACATTTAGACTGGATGGGAGAACATTACTTTCTTTAATAATCTCATCATCATCGTCATAGGGGGGAGCATAGACTTCTTCATCAATTATACTATCTGTAGTGGCATCAGTGATGACGTCAATGTTGGATGAGAGATCATAAGTATCCTTAAAAATCATATCCGTATTAATGTCATCAATATTGCTCGGACAATCTTCCAAAGGATTAAGAAAATCAGATTGGGCAAGTTCATCTTCTATAGGGATGTCCATCTTGGTCTCCTCATCAGCTCCACTATCTATTGAGACGCTAATTATGTTTTCAAAATCCTCATAATCTTCATCGGAGTTAGACTCAAGTTGACGTTGATCTTGAAGTATTGCTTCCTTAATAATATTAAAATGTGATCCAATTCTTTCGAAAGCGTTTATTTGCTCTTGCTTATTGCTTTGATAGTTCTGCATAATCTGATTGAGCATAGACATTTGTAGTGTCTCCTCAAAAGTCTCCTCATTTGATGGCATATAATCATAAGGTTCTTGAAAATTGTTTACAGATGATTCATTTTTCCAACTATGGCCGTGATGATTTTGCCAACTAGAATTTTGATGATATTGCCTATTTGGATCTTGAAAGTTTTGCCATCTAGGATCGTGATAATTTTGCCATCTAGAATCATGCGTGTCATAGCATGGTGAATTATGTTGTGTATAGCCATGTAAACTCCTAATTGGTGAATTTCTTTCAGGATATTCTATTTCAGTTGAAAAGTTTGTACAATCCTGATGTCTGGTGGTTCTTGTTTGGTTCATATACTCCTTTAGGGTCATCGTTGGTGTTGAATGTACGTTGGTCATTATTGTTGAAGATGGATCTTGATATTTTGTTGATCTTGTAAAATTCATATATTCTTTTAGGGTCATTGCTTGGTTAGTCATTTTGGTTAAAGATTGAGAAACTACTATACTCTAAAGATAAAATTAAACTAACAAAACTAATAAAACTAACTAAGACAAATAAGAAATAACCTAGATTCGAAAGCTCCGTTGCAATCCCCGGCAACGGCGCCAAAAACTTGATGCGATCTAAACTAATCCTAAATTAAGGCTTTAATTTGATCTAAATTATAACTCGCAAGTGCACGAATCGCTTTGTAGGAGCGGTACGTATTACGAGGTCGATCCCACAGGGATTGCTAATGAGAGAACTATCTAATCTAGGGTTATTAATTATTTACCTAAATTACTTAATGAGCAAGATTGTTGATTTGGTTTTATAAGATTGTGTTTGAAATAGTAACTAAGCAGTATTAAAGCATGCAATTTAACTAAGGTAGTGCGGTGCAGTGTGGAGGTTCGGATATGGATGAGATACTAAGGCGGTCGAATCCACCGCTAGATCATCGTAGATGCTATGTTTAGATTATGGTGTTCTACTTTAGGCGAGTAGCATTCGGGAAACAAATCCCGTGCTTCCTCGAGATGCGATCGTTAAAGCGTTAAATATAATTATCTAATATTGGATTCAACTCAAGCATGGGTAATAAAACGAAGCATCACACATCTAGGTTAAGCACAACGGATCAAAGCACATGAGCAGAGCATCCGATGTCTGAGTTAAGCATGCAAGATCTGGGTTTTAATTATTCGATTAAAATAGGCCTAATCGCATGATGATCAATTATAGCGCTAACTACAAAACATACATGGCATGGATTGTGAGAGCAAATTGAATCATCAATTAATTGAGAATTGAATCGCATTAAACATTAAGGAGCATTGGCATAGAACACATAAAATAAAATACCCATCTACGAGATCTAGGGTTTCATCTAGGCCTTAGCATGCGGTTTAGCTAGACATGAGTTTTGTTACA
The DNA here is from genome assembly GCA_947650365.1 of Chamaelirium japonicum. Lineage (NCBI taxonomy): Eukaryota > Viridiplantae > Streptophyta > Magnoliopsida > Liliales > Melanthiaceae > Chamaelirium > Chamaelirium japonicum. Next base: position 5,937,865 of record OX393559.1, on the reverse strand, counting down.
TCAAAGGAAAGACTGGAAATAAACGAAGTACAGATCATCCCTGAAGATTGCTCCGTGGACTTCGCCTGCCTCGATCGTGTTCCTCGATGCTTTCTCCGCTTCGGCTCGTTCACGTCGTGGCTTCGATGACGGTACGGATGATGGACGAATGACAGATGATAGCCGGCGGCGACGGGATGTGGAGGATTAGGGTTCGGTTGTCTAAAGCTCCCCCTCTAGTGGTGGATGATTTTTGTCCAAAACCTCTCTCCCCTTTGATGGTTCGGATCCCCCCTATATATAGGAGAGAGAGAGTCCGGTGGTGAGAGAGAGATAAGGAAAGATTAAAAGAAAAGAAAGAGAAAGAGAGATGTTCGGTAAAGAGAAATAAAGGAAAGAGAGGGAACGTGCATGGGTTTTAGAGAGAGAAATCCGGGAGAGAGAAAGAAGTTCGGCTGGGTGCGTGTATGGCTCGGGTACAGCTGGGAATCGGACGGCTGGTTTCAGCTTTTGAGAGAGAAAAGAAAGAGATTTAGAGAGAGACGATCGGGTAGGAGGGATAGCAGTCCGGCGCTGGGTTTCAGTTTTAGAAAGAGAAAGAAATGGAAAGAGAGAGAGAGTATCGGACTTTAGAGAGAGAAAGGCTCGGGCGGTTAAGGAAAGAGAGGGTGCGGTTAATGGGATGCTGGGTGGTTGGCTTAGAGAGAGAAGTCCGGAGCAAGAGAGAGAGAAGATCGCCTAGAGAGAGAGTAGGAAACGGGAGAGAGAGATCCGGAGCTGATGGTGCACGGGTGTGTTTGAGGTGCACGGAACGGTCGGCTGTGATGGGTTCGGTGGAATGCAGCTGGGCCTGCATGTGATCTGTAGCACGGCCGGCTGTGATTTATTGGGAAATAAAGAGAGAGGGACGGCTACATGGTGGGAAGGAACGGCTGTGATCAATGGTCCGTGAGAGAGAAAGGGAAATAGAGAGAGTTCGGTGGGGGTTGATCCTGCATGCCATCGGACGGCTGGGATGCTGGGAAGGAGACGTGGGAGAGCTGGGTGCTGGGTTCACATGCATGCGTTTCGGACGGCTGTGATGGTAGGGAGGCTGCATGCATTAAGTGGGATCGGTGTATGCTGATGCACGGGATGAGATCATCGAGTTGGGTTGGTGGGCTGCAATGAAGCGCTGCTGGGCTTGGATTTCAAAGGGTGGTTGTGATGGCTTGATGCACTAAAGGCTGTGATGGAATATGTTGAACGTGCATGGGTATTGTATTGTAAGGGGCGGATGTGATCGGGTCAGACCGAGATGGATGGATGGTTGCGATGGTATCGTATGGGAAAGAGAAAAGAAAGGGCAGAAAGAAATAGAGGAGAGAGAAAAGGTGGTAGGTTCGGGTGTTCTCCGTGCTACATCTGTAAGTCACCATCATGCCTCATTAAGCTCTGTAGAATGTCCGGGGGTCTTCGTCCGCCCGATGAAGTCAATTCTCCGCCAAATCATGTACTTAGTCTTTGCTCCATTGTTCTTCAGAACTGCTTCAAAACATATTATGCATCCTTCATCGGGTCACCGTGAGAGTATCCAACGCTTCAGTATGATGCCCTTGAGCTGACTGCATCGCTTACCGGATCGATTCCTGAAAGACACACATGAAATGACGCCTATCAGGTTTAAACACGATTATCGATAAAAGAATAATTTGGACTTTCAGGCTCTGTATCTTTCATGCATGCAATGTATGCGAGTGAACCAATATGTCGTTGGGTTCGTATGAGAGTCTACTATATCGTGGTGCAAAGAAACTCATGCAGTTTACGTGTATTATGAAAGTTTTACGTAGCAAAGTGACGCTATGTGCATGAAAAAGAAAGGATAATTCGCACCAAATGGACGCTCAACAGATGTCACCTGGCTGTCGATTACACATGACTCCTGCTAGCTGCCTCTGATCCGTCTTCGCTGGATCACCACGATCAAGGTCTGATAATAACCACAGCTCCGCATCACAACTCTATCGATTAAAACAAAAGAATCTACGATGAGGGTTCTATGCCAAGGATAGTCGGGCACCCTCGATAGGGGACCAACATTGAGTCGACAGTACGCAAATCCGTGCGACTAAAGAACTCGAACCTAAATAATACTAGGTCAAACAAGTAATTAAAAGCTAAACCTACTCATCGAATCGGGCTCGAAGAACCCTTTCCGATGGTTCCAGTTTCGCTGGAATCCAACTTCGGTCGGATGGTTTTGGGTCAAACCACGTAAAACCGATAAAATCGATCGCATGGCTGGATTGCTAGGGTAGAAGGGGTTCTAGGGTTATCTTCTAGGTTTAAAAGGTGGGACTCAATATTCTGAGTACAATGCCGCTGGTTTCGTCCGAATCCGAGTTCAGACGATGAAACGGCGGTCAAACCACGGTACCACGATAATATCGGGTCCAAGGATAAAATAGGGTATTAAACAATATAATTACTATGATAAACTATGGGCAATAGGTAGTATTTTTCGAGCCGATCGAAATGGTGCTAGTTTCGTCCAATTCCGAGTTCGGACGGAGAAATGGCAGTCGAACCAAAATTCACTGGTTCACGGGTCTGGTTCAGGTGAACCAGACCGGTTCACTGTGTGGGTTGGGTCAGGTCTGCTGGGTCGGGTCGGGTCTGCAGTGCCATGTTGGGTCGGGTCGGGTTCAGGGTTAAACAAGTCGGGTCTGTGTTTAATTAAAACCTAGGAAATTACAAATCTACCCCCCCCCCCCCAACTCCTTCTCCACGAGACCGAAACCAACCCGTTCCTGCGCGCCGGCGGCCGACGGGAGGGGCAGCCTGGAGCGCCGGCGAGCGCTCGGCCAGCCTCTCCCGCACCACCCCCACCGAGGAGGCACGGTGGGAGGCGGCCGGAGCGGCCGTCGGAGCCCGAGAGCCGGCCGGAGGGGGCTTCGCATGGAGCTTGGTCGGAGGTCACCGGGGAGGGGTTCGGTGCGGCGGCGATCACTGCCCGTGTGGGCCGCGGCAAGGGAGGAGGAAGGGGGTCGCGGGGTTGGGTCGCGGAGGGGATGAGAGGATGAGAGGGTGGCTGACCTGGGGGTCTCGGCGTGCTTGTCGGGGCTTCGGCGAGGGGCGGGTCGGCTGCTCCATCTCCCTCGATCTCTTCGATCTCCTTCTCCATCTCCGGCTCTCGCTCTCTCTCTCTCTCTCTACATCTCGTTCTCTCTCTCTCTTTCTCTCTCTCTCACGTTTTCTCTCTCTCTACATCCCGTTCTCTCTCCCTTTCTCTTGTTCTCTCTCTCTATTTATAGACTCTAGGTTGGTAAAGAGATAGGGTGGGGAATAGAGTCGGTTAAGGCCTTAGCGGGAGGGGATAAAGATAAGAAAGATAAGGATATATCATCCCAATCCTGCCCGATAATTCCCATCCGAATTTCAGATTTAAATAACTGGGGAGGGAGGTCAAGAGAGCCTAAATTATGCTAGGAGACCAGGAGATAGTCTCTATGGCTGGTCAGGCTCGGTCCCGAGCCCTGAACCGGGCTCGGTTGGAATCCGGGTGCGATTCGTCCATCAACCGGATTGAAAAGAATAATCACTTGTAACTATCAAACCGGAAGTCAGAATAGGACCCGAGAGGATTCGTTGGAAAGGTATCGTCAACGCGAACGCGTTAGCGCTTAGTACATAATTTTCTGACTTCTGGATCTCCCGAAAAGAAGGAAAGACTCCAAAACTCAAAATAGTAATAACTATTCACCCGGGTGTCGGATCGACCCTAACTTAGGCTCATTGGAAGGCTCTCTCAGATCCTCACCTAACGTATCATGTTTCATTACGATCCGATCACCCGATCTCTTGCAAGAAATAAAACAGCTTCAACTGTCGACCAATTATTGCTTTTCTAGGGTTTATCTGCCGGACTGCGGAAACTAGCTGCGCATACACCTGATCGTTGCACGGAACGCACCATCGTGACATGCTCGAAGTTACGGAGAATGTGAACGTAAAACATCTCATAGGTTTACGATCCATTTATTGGAAAAAAGCCCAAAGAAAAAGTCTGGCTGTAAAAAGACGAAACTAGCCATTGATTACACCAATTTGGGTTCTCACAGGGCTTCTTCTATGCTCTCTAATATGAAAAACAAGGAGGAGGGAGAAACAAGAGGGGAATCTTTTAAATTTGATTTTTCGAAAAACATTTTTATTAAATAGGAAATAAGAGAAATATCAATAGAGATAAGACATTATCTAATCAGCTCGACCTTCAAAAGCCCTATCCTTTCAGTATGTGTGACCTGTCGGTGCCACTACATACTGATAGGAGTCTATCTGAGGGAGCACGAGGCTCAAGCCTCCTACGGCTAGCCACGTAGTCTCATCCACTCCCTAACACTCAGGTGCACCAGTATAGGGTTCCTATCTACAGGGTTAATCAATTTAGTCATTTATATGCACTTATATTTTCATCATGATCTATCCTAGGCTTGGGGCCTTGAGGAGAGGCCTACCCAAAAGAATTTAGCTGGAACCATTGAAACTACAACCATAGAATACGAACTAACTAATGAAAACTCTTATTCCAATACAATTACAATGTCTAAAGAGAAAAGACTACAAGATTAACGTACTAAGCAGAAAGGTAACACTGCAACTCTAACTCCGCCTCTGGACTTCTACTGCTACTCCTGAGCCTCCGGACCTGCAACTGAGCCTACTCGTGGGAAAGAGTAGCCCCCAATGGGAAATTGGGAGATTAGCCAAATTAATGGCTAGTGACATCCTAATAGTCTTTAATAATATGAGACAACTAATCTTAATAAATTAAGATGAGATCTATCAATTCTAGTATGATCAATATTTGCAGAATGATACCTAAACCTATCAGTAATCTATATTCACATACAATTCCTACTGTCACTAGGTTATCTAACATAAAGTCCATTCAATGTTCTACAGTATTAAAGAACAAATTAAATAAGACGCACTACACCAAAATCAGGATTTAGTAACACAGCCAACTGTTATAAATATATTTAATAACACAAAAAAACTGTTAGGAATATGGCGTTACAGATATTTGTAACACTTTTTGTAACAACCGTTACTAATTGACCGTTACAAATTGTCTGTTTTAGTGTAGTGACGTTCATCTAAAGTCACGAGATCATCAATGGAACAGTTATACAATTCTAAATTTATATACAGATAAAACACACTCTATCAAAATGTGAACCCCGGATATTTTATTCATCCTGCCCCCGGTCGGGCATTACTATAGGGCATTTTATTTCGATATAGAGGGCCAACTCTCTCGCCGTGCATCCACCAACACCATGCACTAGTCACCCAGATGATCATAAGGGGCTTCCCGTCTTTCACGGTGGAGCTCTACCGCCCAACTTGCTTTACTATGGGGACTTCAACTCCCTGGGACGGGGTTGCTAGGCTAATCCCTACTCGAGGGCACCTCCTATTGGCTTTACCACAACCCTTGCCCGTAACCCCTAACCTACTTAACTTCGGCTGTACGCGCAGGGTGGTTCACGGCCCTTGCGCGCACGGGGTCCCTACCCTGTAACCAGGTAGATTCACACATAACATCTTTCAACATATACAATGAAGCTACAAAAAGTCTATTTAATGCTTATCAATTTCCAACAATTTACCCCTGGTCCCGTACTGCTCTCGCAACTCATGCAACATAATAAATCAATAAAGTAAAACACTCATCCCAGTGACCCGTGTGCTAGGGTTGCCATACTCCTCTCAGGAGGGTGGGCCCCGATAATTATTAGTTATTCAATTTATTGTTTAATTTAAGGGAATCCTAATTACGGTGTCCATACAAACAAAAGCAGTCATTATTATTATTAATATATTAATATTTTAAGCATGCGTCGTCGGACTCGCGACTCCGTATGCAAGGCGGGGTCCATTTGACCACATGCGACGATGCCCGGCGGGGCCCGCATGCAGTGTCATGGACACCTACCCTTAGTCATTCTTATTTCCCACTATTAAAGACCACGCAAGAGTAGTAGATGTCACCTGGTTGTCGATCGCACACGACTCCTGCTAATTGCCTCTGATCCGTCTCCGCTGGATCACCATAATCATGGTCTGATAACAAACACAGATCCAAATCACAATGCTATCGATTAAAACGGAAGAATCAACGACGAGGGTTCTATGCCAAGGATAGTCGGGCACCCTCGATAGGGGACCAACATTGAGTCGACAGCACGCAAATCTGTGCGATTGAAGAACTCAAACCTAAACACTACTAGGCCAAACAAGTAAATAGAAGCTAAACCTACTCATCGAATCGGGCTCGAAGAACCCTTTCCGATGGTTCCAGTTTCGCTGGAATCCGACTTCGGTCGGATGGTTTCGGGTCAAACCACGTAGAACCGATAAAATCGATCGCATGGCTGGGTTGCTAGGGTAGAAGAGGTTCTAGGGTTATATTCTGGGTTTAATAGGTGGGACTCAATATTTTGAGCATAATGCCGCTGGTTTCGTCCGAATCCGAGTTCGGACGATGAAACGGCGGTCAAACCACGGTACCGCGATAATATCAGGTCAAAAAATAAAATAGGGTATTAAACAGTATAATTACTATTCTAGACTATGGCCAACAGGTAGTATTTTCCAAGCCGGTCGAAATGGCGCTAGTTTCGTCCAATTCCGAGTTCGGACAGAGAAATGGCAGTCGAACCAAAATTGACTGGTTCATGGGTCTGGTTCAGGTGAACCAGACTGGTTCACTGCGTGGGTCGGGTCAGGTCTGCAGTGCAATGCGGGTCGGGTTCAGGGCTAAACGGGTCGGGTCTTGGGGTTAAGTAATAACCTGAAATTACAGATTTACCCCCCCCTAATGTTCATCTTCTCCACGAGAACAGCGGGGGGGGCTGGTTCTTGTGCGCCGACGGCCGACGGGAGGGGCGGCCTGGAGCGCCGGCGAGCGCTCAGCCGACCTCTCCCGCACCACCCCCATGGAGGAGGCACGGGGGGAGGCGGTCGAAGCGGTCGTCGGAGCCCGAGAGCCGGCCGGAGGGGGCTTCGCATGGAGCTTGGTCGGAGGTCGGAGGTCGTCGTGGAGGGGTTCGGTGCGGCGGCGATCACTGCCAGTGTGGGCCGCGGCAAGGGAGGAGGAAGGGCCGGGGGTCGAGGGGTTGGGTCGCGGAGGGGATGAGAGGAGGAGGGTGGCTGACCTGGGGGTTCAAGGGTTTTGGGTTTGGTCAATTAATTACACCAATTTGGGTTCTCACACGGCCTCTACGCTCTCTAATATGAAAAACAAGAAGGAGGGAGAAACAAGAGGGGGATCTTTTAAATTTGATTTTTCGAAAAACATTTTTATTAAAAAACAAAGGAAGAGAAATTATCAACAGAGAGAAGATATTATCTAGTCAAGCTCAACCTTCAAAAGTCATATCCTCTCAATATGAGTGACCTGTCGGTGCCACTACATACTGACATGAGTCTATCTGAGGGAGCACGAGGCTCAATCCTCCTACGGCTAGCCACGTAGTCTCATCCACTCCCTAACACTCAGGTGAACCAGTCTAGAGCTCCTATCTACAGGGTTAATCAATTTATTCATTTATATGCACTTATATTTTCATCATGATCTATCCTAGGTTTGGGACCTTGAGGAGAGACCTACCCAAAAGAATTCAGCTGGAACCATTGCAACTACAACCATAGAATACTAACTAACTAATACGAACTCTTATTCCAATACAATTACAATGTCTGAAGAGAAAAGACTATAAGATTGACGTACTAAGCCGAAAGGTAACACTGCAACTCTAACTCCGCCTCTGGACTCCTACTGCTACTCCTGAGCCTCCGGACCTGCAACTGAGCCTACTCGTGGGAAAGAGTAGCCCCCAATAGGAAATTGGGAGATTAGCCAAATTAATGGCTAGTGACATCCTAATAGTCTTTAATAATATGAGACAACTAATCTAAATAAATTAAGATAAGATCTATCAATTCTAGTATGATCAATATTTGCAGAATGATACCTAAACCTATCAGTAATCTATAATCACATGCAATTCCTACTGTCACTAGGTTATCTAACATAAAGTCCATTCAATGTTCTACAGCATTAAAGAACAAATTAAATAAGACGTTCATCTAAAGTAACGAGATCATCATGTGAACAGTCATACAATTCTAAATTCATATACAGATAAAACACACTCTATCAAAATGTAAACCCCGGATATTTTGTTCATCCTGCCCCCGGTCGGGCATTACTATAGGGTCTTTTATTTCGATGTAGAGGGCCAACTCTCTCGCCGTGCATCCACCAACACCATGCACTAGTCACCCAGATGATCATAAGGGGTTTCCCGTCTTTCACGGTGGAGCTCTACCGCCCAACTTGCTTTACTATGGGGACTTCAACTCCCCGGGACAGGGCTGCTAGGCCAATCCCTACTCGAGGGCACCTCCTATTGGCTTTACCACAACCCTTGCCCGTGACCCCTAACCTACTTAACTTCGGCTGTACGCGCAGGGTGGTTCACGGCCAATGCGCGTACGGGGTCCCTACCCTCTAACCAGGTAGATTCACATATAACATCTTTCAACATATACAATGAAGCTACAAAAAGTCTATTTAATGCTTATCAATTTCCAACAATTTACCCCTGGTCCCGTACTGCTCTCGCAACCCATGCGACATAATAAATCAATAAAGTAAAACACTCATCCCAGTGACCCGTGTGCTAGGATTGCCATACTCCTCTTAGGAGGATGGGCTCCGATAATTACTAATTATTCAATTTATTGTTTAATTTAAGGGAATCCTAATTACGGTGTCCACACAATCAAAAGCTAGCAATCATTATTATTATTTTATTAATATTTTAACCATGCGTCGCCGGACTCGTGACTCCGCATGCAAGGCGGGGTCCACTTGATCACATGCGACGATGCCCGGCGGGGCCCGCATGCAGTGTCATGGACACCTACCCTTAGTCATTCTCATTTCCCACTATTAAAGACCACGCAAGGGTAGTAGATGTCACCTGGTTGTCGATTACACATGACTCCTGCTAGCTGCCTCTGAACCGTCGTCGCTGGATCACCACGATCAAGGTCTGATAATAACCACAGCTCCGCATCACAACTCTATCGATTAAAACAAAAGAATCTACGATGAGGGTTCTATGCCAAGGATAGTCGGGCACCCTCGATAGGGGACCAATATTGAGTCGACAGTACGCAAATCCGTGCGACTGAAGAACTCGAACCTAAATAATACTAGGTCAAACAAGTAATTAAAAGCTAAACCTACTCATCGAATAGGGCTCGAAGAACCCTTTCTGATGGTTCCAGTTTCGCTGGAATCCGACTTCGGTCGGATGGTTTCGGGTCAAACCATATAGAACCGATAAAATCGATCGCATGGCTGGATTGCTAGGGTAGAATGGGTTCTAGGGTTATCTTCAAGTTTTAAAAGGTGGGACTCAATATTCTGAGCACAATGCCGCTGGTTTCGTCCGAATCCGAGTTCAGACGATGAAACGACGGTCAAACCATGGTACCACGATAATATCGGGTCCAAGGATAAAACAGGGTATTAAACAATATAATTACTATGATAAACTATGGCTAACAGGTAGTATTTTCTTAGCCGGTCGAAATGGCGCTAGTTTCGTCCAATTCCGAGTTCGGACGGAGAAATGGCAGTCGAACCAAAATTCACTGGTTCACGGGTCTGGTTCAGGTGAACCAGACCGGTTCACTGTGTGGGTTGGGTCAGGTCTGCTGGGTCGGGTCGGGTCTGCAGTGCCATGTTGGGTCGGGTCGGGTTCAGGGTTAAACAGGTTGGGTCTGTGGTTAATTAAAACCTGGGAAATTACAAATCTACCCCCCCCCAACTCTTTCTTCTCTACGAGACCGAAACCAGCCCATTCCTGCGCGCCGACGGTCGATGGGAGGGGCGGCCTGGAGCACCGGCGAGCGCTCGGCCGGCCTCTCCCGCACCACCCCCACAGAGGAGGCGCGGTGGGAGGCGGCCGGAGCGGCCGTCGAAGCCCGATAGCCGGCCGGAGGGGGCTTCGCATGGAGCTTGGTCGGAGGTCGGAGGTCGCCGGGGAGGGGTTCGGTGCGGCGGCGATCACTGCCCGTGTGGGCCGCTGCAAGGGAGGAGGAAGGGGGTCGCGGGGTTGGGTCACAGAGGGGATGAGAGGATGAGAGGGTGGCTGACCTGGGGGTCTCGGCGTGCTTGCCGGGGCTCCGGCGAGGGGCGGGTCGGCTGCTCCATCTCCCTCGATCTCTTCTCCTTCTCCGTCTCCGGCTCTCGCTCTCTCTCTCTGCATCCCGTTCTCTCTCTCTCTTTCTCTCTCTCTCACATTCTCTCTCTATCTACATCCCGTTCTCTCTCCCTTCCTCTCGTTATCTCTCTCTATTTATAGACTCTAGGTTGGTAAAGAGATAGGTGGGGGATAGAGTCGGTTAAGGCCTTAGCGGGAGGGGATAAAGATAAGAAAGATAGGGATATATCATCCCAATCCTGCCCGATAATTTCCATCCGAATTTCGGATTTAAATAACTGGGGAGGGAGGTCAAGAGAGCCTAAATTATGCTAGAAGACCGAGAGGTAGGCTCTAGGGCTGGTCGGGCTCGGTCCCGAGCCCTGAACCGGGCTCGGTTGGAATCCAGGTGCGATTCGTCCATCAACCGGGTTGAAAAGAATAATCACTTGTAACTATCAAACCGAAAGTTGGAATAGGACCCGAGAGGATTCGTTGGAAAGGTCTCGTCAACTCGAACACTTTAGCGTTTAGTACATAATTTTCTGACTTCTGGATCTCCCGAAAAGAAGGAAAGACTCCAAAACTCAAAATAGCAATGACTATTCACCCGGGTGTCAGATCGACCCAAACTTAGGCTCATTGGAAGTCTCTCTCAGAGCCTCACCTAACGTATCCTATTTCATTACAATCCGATCACCCGATCTCTTGCAAGAAACAAAACAGCTTCGACTGTCGACCAATTATCGCTTTTCTAGGGTTTATCTGCCGGGCTGCGGAAACTAGCTGCGCATACACCTGATCGTTGCACGGAACGCACCATCGTGACATGATCGAAGTTACGGAGAATGTGAACGTAAAACATCTCATAGGTTTACGAATCCATTTATTGGGAAAAAGCCCAAAGAAAAAGTCTGGGTGTAAAAAGACGAAACTAGCCATTGAGGATTTCTATTATTCTCAAATCTAATACCACAGGTGTTACATAACGTGCGGCCACCTCCATGGTGACCACGTGGAGAATTTTTTTTATTTTTATTTTTTGAAGGTGATCACCTAACCCTTGATGGGCCACATGTCAAAAATCAACTCATTCTAAGACCTATAGGTGCTTTAAATGTGCTCGGCTTTATTTGAACGGTCAATAAAACCGAGCACATTTGAAGTACCTATAGGTCTTAGAATGAGTTGATTTTTTACATGTGGCTCATCAAGGGTGGGTGATCACCCTCAAAAATAAAAAATTAAAAAAAAAATCTACATATATATATGGCTCATCAAGGGCTGGGTGTTCTCTCTCTCTCTCTACATGTGGCTCATCAAGGGATGGGTGAACTCTGTGTGTGTGTGTGTGTGTGTGTGTGTGTGTGTGTGTGTGTGTGTGTGTATATATATATATATATGGGGAGGGATACCCTTACTCATATAGTTACCTATGATCTGGGCCGTCCATTAGATCCCGACGTACGGTTCGGATTAGATGGGGAGTTAAAGAAATGGTGTTCGCATTAAAAGCCCGTATTAAAAGCCCATATTAAAAGCCCGCATTTAATGCGGACACCATTGCTTTAACTCCCTATCTAATCCAAATCGTACGTCGGGATCTAATGGACGGCCAGGATCATAGGTAACTATATGAGTAAGAGGCCATGAGTAAGAGTATCCCTCCCCTATATATATATATATATATATATATATATATATATATATATATATATATGTTTAACTGTATTATCTACACAAGTTAGAGAGACAAGCGGGTTTCGGGTTTCATATTTGGGTATTGAGGTACCCAAACCCATATCCATACCTGAAAGTTAATCGGGTAGGGTTCCTATACCCATTCCTTACCTAAGCCTTGTAAAAGTACTAAGGTCCCCATACTCGAAAGTTAAAAGGGTAGAGTTCCTATATCCATACCCTACCTGAACCTTGTACAACCTATACCCATACCCATATCATACCCAAGCCTAGTAAAAACTTTGTATTACTTATACCCATACCTGAAAATACATTTGTACCCATAACCGTACCCATGTTTTGGGTCGGTGTTGGGTCACAAGTTAGAGGGGCAATTGGGTTTTGGGTATGGGTATTGGGTTATCCATACCCATAACTGAAAGTTAATCGGATAGAGTTCTTATGTTCATACCCTACCCAAACATTTCCCTTGATGTTGTTTAAAAGGATAGGATTGATTAGGGATTTATTATAAAAATTTATTTGTAAAAAGAAGAGGGGTTTATTATAAAAATATATATATATATTAATTAATACGTTCGGAGGCTCCGAAGGACCTCTGTTGTATGTGGAGCCATTCGGAGGTCCCAAGCAAACAAAACCCATCGTCGGTCTTCTGAGCACCGAACGGAGCAAGTTGGAATGCCATCAATTCGCTCGGAGAGCCACATCCTCCTTCGGAGCTCTCTTCGGAGGCCATTGAAGATGCTCTAAGGATTCAAAACTACTTATTGATCTGGGGGGTATGGAATACCCATACCTGAATGTACATTTGTATCCATAGCCATATCCAATGTTTTGGATCAGGGTTGGGTCACAAGTTAGAGGTGCAATTGAGTTTCGGGTATGGGTATTGGGTTATCCATATCGATACCTGAAAGTTAATCAGATACAATTCCTATGTCCATACCCTACTCAAACATTTCCCTTGATCTTATTTTAAAACATATGATTGATAAAGGTAAAATGGGGAAGAAAATGTAGGATGCAAGGAAGAATGGGTTAGTGGGTTTGTGGGATTGGCCTTCCCATTATAGCCCTTGTTTTTTTAATGGATAAATAAGATTCAATTGATTAGTTGCAAAGTAGAGAAGGGCAAAATCGAAAATAAAAGTAGGATGGAAGGAAGAATAGGTTAGTAGGATTGTTATTCCCATAATAGCCCTTGGTTGTCTAAATGTACGAGAGAGAGCTAATGGCGATCTAGGGTTTGGGAGATCTAAGGTTTGGGCAAGAGAGAGCTGATGGCGATCTAGGGTTTGGGAAGGGAATCGCGACTTTGTGCTGGTGGAGCCGCTCTGTGCAGGGGATTGCGACTTCGTGCGACCACCCTCATTGATGGCGGGATCTTTTGACGGCACGGTGGCTGTTGGTGGTGGGAGAGAGCATGGCTTCCTGTCCGTGCTGGCAAACGGCGGGGACTCCGCAATGGGGGAGCCGGTGTGTGTTGTTGGTGCGGGGTCATTGTCGTCCTCGACGGTGGCGGGATCATCAGACGAAGGGGAGGCTGCTGAAGACGAGGCGGAGCATGACTTCCGGCCCTTAGAGACAATGGAGGTGGAGCGTGAGGGTTTACCCCCAGATCCTGACCCACGGCATGGTGTCGGAGGGGTTGGTGGAGCTACTTTGTCCTCTCCGACAGCAATCGCCGAGGACGGAAGTGCAAGAGTCCGATGTTGGGCGTCCATGTTCCCGGCGGCATCCTCTGTTGATGGCTCTCACGTCGCCCTGAAGAAGCTTCAGGACCTTCCAGTGGCCAAAGACGGTCATCTCCCATTTCCAGCAAATGAGCTATCGAAGGCACGCCAGGAATGGAGTGGTGCTCTGTTAGGTAAAGTGCTTGGGCCTGGTGTGGATTTTGGTTATTTATCATCTATGCTGTACTCGTAAATGGGATCCAGTTGAGGGGGGCGGACATCTTACCTCTCAATCGAGGATTCTATATTTTAAAATTTGGGTGTTAGGAGGATTTGCGGAAGGTGAGGTTGGGCGGCCCGTGGGTGGTCGATGGTCAAACTTTGGCTCTTGAGAGTTGGCGGCCGGGGTTCTGTGCAGCTACAGATGACATTTCTCACTCCATCGTGTGGCTTTGCCTCCCAGATCTTCCAGCCGAATTCTAGAAAAGGCGGTTTATCCTCGCGATTGCGCCGATGACTGGTAAGCCGGTGGGTTTGGATTCTTTTATCAGTCGACATAATCATGGGAAGTTTGCTCGGGCGTGTGTGGAGATTTCACTCCAACAGGCCTTACCTGTCGGGGTGTGGTGGACTACTCGGACTTGTCTGTGTGGCAACCCTTTATTTTTTAGGGTGTGCCCAGTATTTGCTCGCAGTGTGAGCGTCTCGGACATTCCTGTACGGATTGCTCACAAGGCATTGTTGCACCACAACTGTCGATGGCGGTTGAAGAGATAGTCACGACGGCACCAGCACGGGTGGAAGAGGCGGTGGCCATGTCTGCAGGGCAACATGGACTACGGTCCAGCGAGGTAAACGTAAATCGAGGGCGGTTTCGTGCGATCCAATGAGATCCTCTATGCACTTGAGGGCGGCGTTAGTGCAGAGACTCCAGGGGCACCAATCGTACCAATTGGACCGTCAGTTGTACCTAATCCAATACTTAGGTTTGCGATGAGCTCGTGCGAGAGTCCCGAATTGATCCCAGATCACGAACCCTCGGGGCTTGGGTGGAGGCAGCGGTGACCCATCAGCGCGGGGTCGGGTCTCAGGAGATGCGGGGTTGATAACAAGGTGGGTCCAAAGGTGATGCTAGTCGGTCACAGGGGGTCCCTCGTGGCCCTGTTCCAGGATCGGTGGGTTTGGTTATTGGCGGTGGTTCTGCTAGTTCCGGGACCGGGGTTGGTGCGTTGGGATGAGTATCTTGGCCACGTCCTCAAGGATCGTGTGATGTCTCTTTTGGAGGCGAGTTCTCCTCCACCTTTGGCAAAAAGTGCCTCTTCCAAGGGCTTTTATCGGGGACCTCCGGCATTGGTGGTTGATGTCGTACAGAAGGCATCGCGGTGTACTCATACAGAGGTTGTTGCGAATGTTGCCTTTGTGCTCGCAACAGCCTATCGATCTAGTGCATTTGTTGTAGTCGATGCAGCGGCGAAACGCCGGAAGGAGGGGACGGATGACAACATTCCTGCAGACGCCATGGTAAGAAACTTTTGTGATCAATAGTGTAATCACCTTCTACCAAAAAGAAAGAAAGAATGGGTTAGTGGTTAAGTGGGATTGGCCTTCCCACTACAGCCCTTATTTTTTTAATGGATAAACTAGATTTAATTGATAAGTAGCAAAGAAGAGAAGGGTAAAATGGGAATCAAAAGTAGGATGGAAGGAAGAATGGGTTAGTGTATTATTGGGATTGCTATCCCATAATAGCCCTTGATTTTTCAAATGGATAAATAAGACTCAATTGATTAGTGGCAAAAGGGTAATATTTTGGATGGTATTGTGTTTTGGGTAGGGATAAAACGGGAAGGAAAAAAATGATATAGTACGGTCCTAACCCTTGAGTTTGTTTTTATGATGGATTCAAAATATTGGGTATGGATTAACATATAGGATGAAGGGTAAATTGGAAAATTATGCAAAAGGATGGAATGATGTAAGGATTCAAAACTGCTGATTGACATGGGGGGTATGGATTTTATGACCGGTAACTAGACCGACCAGTGGCATTGTGGCACATAAGGGTAAGGAGGTAATTTAAACCCCGCAATGAAAATTACCTCCTTAACCTTTTCAAATTATCTCCGTACTCTTATGTGGTGAATGTGGCCCAACGCCACTGATTGGTCGTAGTTAGAGCATCTCCAACTGGGGAAATTTTTCAGCACATCCTGCGTACCATACAACCACAGGGCCCATTGTGATTCAAGAGACATGGGGTAGCGGGCCCCAGCACATGGGGGCAGTGGCCCCCCGGCTCTCAGAGTGTGATGATAGGCTCTGGGGGCAGTGGGCCCTGCAGTTGTATGGTACGCAGGATGTGCTGAAAATTTTTCCCTCCAGCAGACTCCTACCCAATTTTAGTCTTCCATCCCCTCCTATCTGCCACATAGGATAGGAGTTGGTGTAAAAAAAAACATTCTCCAAGTGACTTCTATCCCAAGCCCAAAAGGAAAATGCTAGGTAGCCAACTAGTTTGCCAACTTTTGGGTTGCCAACTTTATGTGGCATCCGCCGAGGGCTCTTCCCATGGCCCCCACAAAAATGTTTCCAGCAATGAGGGCCTGCCAGCACTCCACATCACCTGGAGTTGGTAACAAAAGTTGGCAAACGAGTTGGCCATATAGCATTACTCAGTTGAAAATGCCACGTGGAGCATCTCATCTTTTATTTATTTTGTATTGTTGTTTCAAAATCCCTAGCACAACATATCTCTATCCTACATGGGCAGGTCTCACATAGGAGAAACTTTTTGGCTTATGGATAAGAGCCGGTTTTTTTTTTCACAATCCTGGATAAGAGCCGTTGAAGATGATTTTTTTCACTAAATGACAAAAAATAGTGTTGCACATGGTGGGAGTCGGTTCGAGATGCTCTTACCGGTCATCAAACCGGTCATCAAATTTTCTCCAGCTGCATTTAGCCTACATTTCCTGTGGTGGAGTCCATTTAGAATATTCCAAAGGAAAAATAATATGTATAAAAAAAAAGAGAAAATATAAATTACCCCGAAGCTCTAACCGATTGGCGTGTGATGATCGCAGCCATAAATTCCACCCAGTCCGGACCAGAGAATCGCACTCAGCCGGGAGCGGCAGGCAAAGGTACGGTGTGGATGGATGCCACTTCATTCTGTGTAAATATAAATATAATTTCTCATTAGAAATTTTTTATTTTTTTTGAAAATTCTCATTAGAAAGTTGCCCTTATCCACTGATGTAGAGAATCATTTATGTCCATGAAAACAATGAAAAATGCTTGGTCACTGCCAACTCCACAAAGCTCGGTCACAACCGTTCGTTGCAAAATATCATTAGTGAGATTCAAGATGTCACGAGTGATTTGCATCCAGCCAATGAGCAGCTTAAAGGGTGTTTGACATCATTCCGGAACCGACAATTTCTATTCCGGAGTTCATGGGCATAATTTGCTTTGCCGGAATGAAGGAGTTAGGTGCGAGAGTCGATCGTTCTCTGAGTTTCTATGCCAACCAGATGGCTGATATATAGAATTACACTAGAAAAAATAATTGACATGAATACCCCCTACGAGATGAGAAATAAGCATAATAGATGTTTCTCTTGCCAAACACCCCTTTAGCTATCAATGCGCACCTCCATGTGAAATTGGCAACCAAAGTTGACAAACGAGTTGGCTATATAGCATTACTCTTAAAATAATAGTCTAAGTAAATATGGTAAAATCGAGCATTTCTCTTATCTTGTGTAATGATTGATGTACTTACCAATATGGTGGTTCCTTCAAAAAAAAAAAGGATAAAACCTAATTGATTAGGAGGGGGAAATTATGGGTTATTAGCCTCAGACCCTTTTTAACAACCATGTATTATGATAAACCCTTGTCTTAAGATCAATGAACCTTAAGACCCTACATACCTTTTTTTAAAACGTCCATTTTACCCCTCTAGTATCAAGTCGATGAGTTAGATTATCATTTCGATAATAGCATTTACAGTGTCTGCTACAATGATTTCATTGTATCAGTTATTTCAATTCGATCGCTATAGTGATTTTACTATAGCAATCAAATTTATACTCTATTGCTCAAATTGAAACTCCAGAATCACTGTAGCAGATTAACAATTATGGACTATAAATTCAGATTAGCTGAGTATCAATTCGATTGCTATAATGACTTCACTTCAGCAGCCGATTGATATTCTGCTACAGTGAAATCATTGTAGCAATCATCCGTGCAAACACTATTGATTCTCTGTTGTCCAAGAGGTAATATAAGGATATTTTTGTTATTTTAAAAAAGTCAACAAAAGTTTAATATGAAAGTGTCTTTTCAAAAAGTTTTTGAACTCAAACGAACAAATTATCGAACTGAAGCTTAAAAGCATCTCCTAAAAAAAGGTTTTCACTAACTTCCTAAAAAAATTAGCAGAATAGTCCCACGAAATGTAACGATCGTTCACAACCCTCAGATGCGGGTGGGCTCGATCCATGAGACGAGATCGCCTCCAATTATCACTACCACCACTTTTTTTATTTTTGGTAAACTCACTACTCACCACTAGATCAACCATGGTATTGTGACGGGTTTTTTTTGAAGAAGAGGACATACCTGTCTTGGTTAAGTGACGCATCTAAGTGTCACTACACAAGAGAGGCCATGGTTCGAAGCCTGTCAACTACATGAGTGGAAAGTTTTTGTCCCCTCATCAGCAACCGAGTCTTATTTCTACCCACAGGTGCACCACTTCATTTATATGCCACATGACCTAAGACAAGTCTGGGATTTGATCCTGAAATCGTATGTGATAGAAATAGTGGAGTTAACCATTGGGATACAATTATAGTTTTTTCTTTTTTTAATGGACTGCCTAGGCACCCAGACGGTCAAAGGATAGGGTGAATCTCGTGTGATACCACAACCCTAGGAGAGAGAGAGAGAGAGAGAGAGAGAGAGAGAGACGGCTAGGGTTTGGGAGAATGATGGATAATTCTCATTAGGACAATAGCCACGAATATATAGTCACATACATGTGTAGGGAATAAGTCTTGCACACCTAACTCATATGTATAACGTACAATATAGATTAACACCGCCCCCCCCCCCCTCAAACTCACGGTGGATCAAACACTACTGAGAGTTTGCCAATAAGAAACCAAAACGAATAGAGGGATGTGACTTTATGAAAAAATCAGCAATCTGCTCTACGGAAGACACATAGGGCAGAGCGATGGTGCTAGCCTCGTACTGCTCTCTGGAGAAGTAACAATCGAGCTCAATGTGCTTTGTCCGCTCATGAAAAACCAGATTGCTAACAATCTGAATAGCACTCTTGTTTGTCTCAATGAAGAGCTGTAGGGCCAGAAGTAGCTACACTAAGATCCCAGAGAAGACGTCATAGATGAACAATCTCCTTAGTAGTAGTAGCCATGGCACGAAACTTGATCTCAGTACTGGAGAGAGAGGCAACCTTCTGCTTCTTACTCTTCCAGGAGATCAGAGTCATCCAAAAACATGCAATATCCAGTAGTAGAGCGACGAGTGGTCGGATCACCAGCCCAGTCGGGATCAGAATATGCATGAAGACCCATAGAGGAGGTCGAGGAGAAAAGAAGTGACCCGGTAATAGTGCATCGAAGATACCGAAGGACCCTTAGGAGGGCAGTATAATGAGCTGAGTGAGGTGCATCCAAAAACTGGCTAAGAATACTGACTGCATGTGCCATATCCGGCCTGGTGATGCAAAGATAGACGAGCTGACCAACTATCTCTCGGTACTTGGTTGGATCTGAGAAAGGCTCACCATCAACAGGACGGAGCTTCACATGAAGCTCAAGAGGAGTGTCAACTGTATGACAGTTTGAAAGAGCAGCATGATCTAGGATGTCAGCCATGTACTTCTACTGAGAAAGCAGAATCCCTCGAGCACCTCTAGCAACCTCCAGTCCAAGAAAGTAGCATAGGGGACCAAGATCCTTCATCTGAAATTGGCTCTGAAGATACTGATGAAGAGAGACTAAGGCACCAGAATCATCACCAGTAAGGATCATGTCATCAACATAGAGAATGATGATGGCTCGGCCTTGAGGAAAAGTCTGCACAAACATAGAGTGATCCTGGAAGCTTTCTATAAAGCTGATCTCAATAACTGCACGACGAAAATACTCAAACTAGGCACAAGGAGCATGTTTGAGGCCATAAATAGCCCGACAGAAACGACAGACATGCTGAGAGGGCATGCTGAGACCAGGAGGAGGCTATATATAAACAACCTCGGAGAGATCACTATGAAGAAATGCATTCTTGACATCCATCTAAAGTAGGGGCCAACCTTTAATAGCAGCAACAACGAGGAGGGTCCAAATGGTGGTCATCTGAGCCACCGGAGCAAAAGTCTTGTCATAATCAATCCCGTACTCCTGAGTAAAGTCTCTAGCAACAAGGCGGGCCTTATACCGATCAATGAAGCCATCAAGACAATGTTTGATCTTGAAAACCCACTTGCACCTAATGGGCTCAACACCATCATGCAGAGGGACAAGCTCTTATGTCTGAGTCTGATCAAAGGCCTGAAACTCCTTAGCCATAGCCTACTACCACATAGGGTACTGCAGTGTCTCTCTGTAATACATGGGCTCTTTGTCAGTGTGAAGGGAGGTAAGGTTAGCAGTGAACGAGGGCGAGTAGGAAGTGACTGCAGCAAAGCCAAAACGGTCAGGAGAGTAGCCAACGTGGTCGGGATGGCGGCGCTTACACTTGGGATAGCGAGGAGGAGTGTTGGGATCCATATCCGGTAGAGGAAGACTGCTCGAGGTAGACGGCGTACCAAACGAGTCACTGTCAGACAAAGATGGAACAGATAATGGGGCAGGCTAACGACGACAAGAATACACTCGAGGAAAGGGTGAAATAGGTAAAGAGGACAATGGACCCAAGGGAGTGGAAGGAGACACAAGAGAAACATCAACTAAAACAGAAGGAGAAGAAGAAAGAGGGGCTACTATTGTAACAAGAGGTAAGGGCTCAAGAGCAGAAAGGAGAGAGTGTCGGAGAAGGAGCCTGTAGAGACATGAAGGAAGGAACGGTAGGAATATCAAGAAAGGTGAGATTTTGAGACGCAGTAGAGTAATAGGGAACATCCTTGATAAAGGAAACATATTGAAAGATACGAAGACGACGAGCCAAGGGTTCATAGCAACGATACCCCTTATGCTCAGAACTGAGCCCCAAGAGCGCACACTTAGTGGACCTAGCCAAAAGCTTGGTGCGCTCGTGGGAAGGAAGAAGGATAAAGCACGTGCACTCGAAAGTACGCAACATGCTGTAATCAAGAGGGGTGCCATAGAGGCACTCATAAGAAGAAATACCCGAGGGAATTGAGGAAGGGTTGATATTATTAAGGTTTACAAAGGTCAAAATGGCCTCTGCCCAGAAGGTACGAGGAACGAACGAGGAGAGAAGCTGGGCACGAGCTGTCTCATGGATTTGACGATGTTTCCTCTCCGCAACCCCGTTCTGCTTATGGGTGTATAGACAAGATTGTTGGAAGAGAGTCCCATGGGACTAAGAATAGAACACATAGAAGAGGATAAGTACTCACGGGCGCAATCAGACCAAAAGGTTTTGATATAAGCATGGAACTGAGTATGAACCATAGTGGTGAAGGTCTGATAGACCTCAACAAAGTCAGATCATTGACGAATAAGATAAACCCATATGAAACAAGAATAGTCATCAATAAAACTAACATAATAAAGATAACCATTCATAGAAGAGAAAGGTGTATGACCCCAAATATCTAAGTGCACTAGATCAAAAGGACTACATGACCTCGACAAACTAGAAGAAAATGGGTTATTGAATGCTTAGCCAACTGACATCTCGTACAAAAAGAAAGAGTAGAAAAGGAACCTCAGCGTAAAGCTCCGAACTAAAAAAGACTTTTAAGCCGAGATTCAGACACATGACCTAATCTCCTGTGCCACAGGTCGGCATCAGAAGAGACAGCACCACAGAAGATCGAAGGAGAGACAGCAAGTAGATGAAGATACTCCAGGTGGTATAGTCCGCCAGCCCTATGAGCGTCACCAATCCTCTATCCCGAGCATGGATTCCACACAACACACGAAGAGGAAGAAAAAATGACTGTCAGGCCGGAATCATACAGGTTGCTAATAGCAATTAAATTCATGCAAAGCTGAGGTGCGTGCAAAACAAAAGGTAGAGAGAGAAGGCTAGTAGGGTTTGAGGCAGTAGTGATGGACCTAGTTTGCGAGATGGCTAAAAGGGAGCCATCTGTAGTATGGATCGGAGGAATATATAAGGCAGGTGAGTATGCGATAAGGATGAAGTGGTTCGGGGTCATGTGGTGAGAGGCCCCAGAGTCCATAAACCAGGATGCAGAGATACCCGAGGTGGTAAAGAAGGCTGAGGGTCTGGAGGAGCTAGAAGCAGGCTGCAGAAAGAGCTGCTCAAGGTGCATCTCATGGCACTGAAGACGATCCATCATAGTAGCATCAGCAGTAGGGGCACCAGTAACTTCAACAGTAGGTCGACCACGGGTAGGTGGTCCAGCATGCTTCTCAGGATAAAGCTGCCAATAGGAGTCGATCGTGTGTCTGGACTTGCCACAGTAGGTGCATCGCCGAGTGTCAAGTGGACCACCTGACGTACCAGACGAATGGGAGGGACCTCAAGAGAGCGGAGCAGTGGAAGTGGGACTCGGAGGTATAGCAGTAGTAAGAACACCCTCAAATTTGGAAGGTGCAGAGGTCCGACAAGCTACAACGGTGCGAAGATGGGTCTCCTTCGCAATAAGCTCTGTAACGATAGCATCTAGATAAGGAAAGGGATCCCTATGGATCAACTATCCCGCGAGGGGAGAGAACTCAGGGTAAAGAGCCATCAGAAACTGGTAAAGTTATTGCCGTTCTCGAAAGAACTGTAGCTCACATCAGGAGGCACTAACTCTGGACACCTCCAGCAGTGGAGGCTCCAAAGCATGGAGCTCACACTAGTAGCTATCCATAAGGCTATGAAACTACTGAATCGTCTGCTTCTCTTGCTAAGCAAACTGAGCCTGAAAGAGAAGCTGATACTCTCGGGCCTCGCTCTGCTCCACAAAGTGCTCCATAATATGAGCCCAGAGCTCTACCACAATAGTAAATTAAGGTGACAAGGTCAGCTCCAAACGAGCAGTCAACCGAGACAACCAAAAATGCCCAGACACGACGATCACGCAAGTTCTAAGTGTCAAAGGACCTTGCTCCAGAGGTATCAGTAGGAGCAGGTGTAGAACCATCAAGATGCCCATACAGAGCTTGGTCATCCAGGACACTCCAGACGATGGCAGGCCATGCAGTCCAGTCAGCAATCGTGACCAAGGAAAATCAGTCGAGACAGGAAGAAAATCCCTCATCTGCTCGAGTGGTGTCATCGAGAACTGTACAGAGGTCGTCTGTATAGGAGTCTCTATCGACGATTGATCTGAAGAAGTCATCGAGAGTTGTAGAAGACACAGAGACTCAGTCAGCAGAAAGACGCACTACGTGACGCAGGTAGCAAGGAGTTGGCAGGCAAGGGCAAGTCAGTGAAAAGACCGACAAGACTACAGAAAAGGTCGACGGACTGCAGGAGTTCGGCAACGGGCTGCATGAGGGGCAGATGGAACACCGACAGGCTACAGGAGGGCCAATGGATAGTCAGCGGGCTGTAGGAGGGCTGGAAGATAGTCAACGGGCTACAGAAGGGCTGGCGGTGAGCTGCAGAAGGTCCAGCAAAGTACTAGCGGACAGCAGGAGGGCCGATGAATAGTCGGTGGATTGCAGAAGGGCCGACAGTAAGCTGCAAAAGGCTTAACGGAGGGCTGGCGGGCTGCATGAGAGTCGACGGATAGTCGACGGATTGCAGGAGGGTCGACGAAGGGCTGCAGAAGGTCCGGCGGAGGGTTGGTGGGCTGCAGGAGAGCTGGAGGATAGTCGGTGGGCTGCAAGAGGGCCGACGATGGGCTGCAGAAGATCCGGCAGAAGGCTAGCGGGCTGCATGAGGGACCGGCGGAAGACCGACGGAGGGCCGATCGGGCGCGGAAGTGCCGAGCGCGGGCTCGGATGCAGGGCGCAAGGCGACGAGCTCATTGCGGGTGCAGGCAAGGTCGCCGGATCGGGGGAAAAGGTAGCGAAAGAGGATGGCGAGGGGATTAAACCCGTTATGATACCATGTTACCACAACCCTAGGAGGGGGAGAGAGAGAGACGGCTAGGGTTTGGGAGAATGACGGACAATTCTCATTAGGGCAATAACCATGAATATATAGTCACATACATGTGTAGGGAATGAGTCCTGTACATTTAACTCATATGTATAACCTACAATATACATTAACACCATGAATATGACATCAACGGCCAGAATTCACACGCGCAAACAAGCTAGGCAACCAATGACCTTGAGAAAAAGTTGGCTCCACGGTGTCCCTGTCCATAATGGGAGTCAAACATGGAACACTCCAACATGATGAAATCATTCCCAACTTCTTTGTGTATATACAAACAAGAAGCAATGGTTAACAACAGAGGGATTCGCATCCACCTTGGTTCTTGGACCAAGTTGGATGGGGAGGCCTCACTGCATAGTAACATGGGGAGTAGTGCAGGCCACACTGTGCATTGCGGTGGCCCCCATAAGGCAATGGTTAGGGGCCTGCAGTGATTGGCATCCCCATGGCTTAAGGTGGTAAGGCCTCCCCATCCAAGAAATTCTTCGCAACCATAGTAGACCTCCTCAGTGTCAGTCTGCCTATTTAGGCAACCCCCAAGGACTCCAAGAACCACTCCCTATTCTAGGGAGCAATATGGGATTTTCAACAAATTAAATAACTAGTTTTAAAACCAGCGCTAAGAAACTCCCTATTAACATACATAAAGGTTTCGAATGTATGTTCCTTTATTTAAAGGTTTCAATGTAAAGACAGGTTTTAATGTTTGCTCCGCTATTAACATATATAAAGGTTTTTAAATTTGTTAATTTTTTATGGATATAATATCTATGTTAAGATGATCATCCTCACAAAAACTCAGCAAACTCTGAAATCTCTAAGTATTTCAAATAAACTCATCCAATTAACGGCTAAAATGGACAAATGATACAACTTCTATCATTTTGATATACCAAGAGGTTTCAGAATTTGTTGATTTTTGGTGAGATTGGTCATATTACTATAAATATCATATCCACCAAAAATCAACAAATTATGAAACATATAAGTCTATCAAAATATTAGAAGTTTTATCAGCCGTCTATTTCCACCGTTAATTTGAAAAACTTATTTAAAATGCTTAGAGGTTTTAAAACTTACTGATTTTTTTTAGGATTATCACCTTAACATAGATATCACATCCATAAAAAAATTAGTGAATTCAGAAATCTCTATATATGTTAATAAAGAGCATACATTGAGGCCTTCTTTACAATACATTTGTTTTATTTACAAGCATGTCACTATGACATAAATATTTCAAACCGTCCAACCATATACATAAAGGCTGAGATTTATAAGGTACGTATGAGATAGCCCTTAAGGTAAGTGCGATTCACTTGGGGAGGGGGATAAGAATAGTTGATTTTAAATGGAGTTGAGATGGAGGGATATGATTGAGGGGGGGAAAGTAACATACGATGTGAGGACTAGATTGTAAAAATTATAAAAAAAAAAAGAGGGACAATTTTGGCAATAACATTAGTGTTCACACGTTTTTCCATTGGGGTTCAATACCTTCAGCTCAATCAAGACATACCATGTGACACTCCCTTCCTCTTTTCTCTCTCTTTGTGGTCCTCCTTTCCCACAATGGGAGAGTATTTTTGCTACCCGTTTCCTCTTTCTCTCTTCGTGGTCCCCCTTTCCCACAATAGGAGAGCATTTTTGCTACCCAATTTCTCTCTCTCTCTCTCTCTCTCTCTCTCTCTCTCTCTCTCTCTCTCTCTCTCTCTCTCTCTCTCTCTCTCTCTCTCTCTCTCTCTCTCTCTCTCTCTCTCTCTCTCTCTCTCTCTCTCTCTCTCTCTCTCTCTCTCTCTCTCTCTCTCTCTCTCCGTGGTCCCCCTTACCACAACTGTTTTGGGAGAGCATTTTTGCTACTTGATTCATTTGTTGCACTTACAGCCCAATCGTTGGTTACCATATCGTTCAAACAAATACCATAATAGAGAATATCTCTCTCTTCGTAGTTCCCCTTTGCACAATTATTTTGGGAGAGCATTTTTGCTACCCGATTCATTTGCTGCACTTACTTTCGGCCCAATCGCTGGCCACCACATCATCCAAAAGAAAAGTCATAATGGGGACTACACTTGCTATATAACTACACTTGTCTCATTATGCCCTTTAGAATGGACGACATGGAAGCACACGATTGGTCCGTAGCAAGTGCAACAAATGAATCGGTTATGTGCTTTCTAATGGACAACGTGGCAACACAAAATCTGACTGGAAGTGGCAAATCGGCTCGTCGGAGAGTGACCGTGGTTGTCGGCGGCGTAGAGGAGTGTTGCTGTTTTTTTAAAAAAATATTTTTATATAAAAAAATTAAAATTAGAAAGTGTCGGATCGGCCCGTGGGACGTTGGATGGTCATAATTAAACTGAAGGTATAAAAGTCAAGCTTTCTTTGCTATCCGGTTCATTTGCTGCACTTGCTTACGACCCAATCGTTGGTTGCCATGTCGTCCAAAAGAAAGGGAATAAAAGGGACTACACTTGTTACCAGACTATACTTGCCCCATTATGCCCTTTCTAATGGGCGACATGGCTGCACACGATTGGGTCATAAGCAAATGCTCTCCGTACGTGGTCTCTCTTTTCCCGAAAAAACATTATTTGATCTCCCCCCACACCAAAGAATGA